>JAYJMF010000073.1:3577009-3588101 GCA_036873715.1 Salvia sclarea
AATATATATATTTTTTATGTCACGTAAATTGATTTCGACGTAAATTGATTTCCCGTCGAATTTCGACGGGCTACTTAGTAGTCCTAAACCTAAATAGCAACGTTGGGCTTAATTCATGCCTAATTATGACGAACGTACATTTCACATCCTTCTATTTTTGGGCTTAATTAATTTCTTCAATTATTTATATGTCATTTATTGGACACGTAAAGAGTGGCAGGTACTAGTAATTCAGGCCATCTACTCTATATTTGTGAAACAATGTCGTCTGAGCTACACTGTAACACCATATATTAATTCAATATTTTTACCCTTTACATTTTGCTAGGTACATATAAACACAATTTAAATATTAATGAAAGAGTATAACAAGAAATGCAGCGCTGTATCAAATATAGCATTTTATTTTATTACAATCCCTTGCCTTGCGTAGTCACAAATTTGAAAGTACTTTGGCTCTATGAGAGGCTGCTTATTTAGTTTGGCATACACAACGCATAAGAATTGATTAACCAAATTTCTTATTGAAATAATTAATTTTATGGTTGTGGCTTCATTTCAGTCTTGATGGCAGCAACCAAATGATCATATGCAACACTCCATGCTTTCTTCATTTCTGGCGACCACATTTCTCCCACGGCCTCTTTTATAGTCTCCAACAATGCATATTTCGTCACCTTTTTTGTGAAGGGTAAATTATTAGAGTTAAAACATCGAATCGAGTCGAGCTGAATATTGAATAAATGGTACCTCAAAATGTTCATCGACGACGCCGTATTTGGAGTGGACGGTGCCCAATTTTTTGAGTGTTGAGTCCCTGATCACAACTTTCCCTGCTTTGCGTAGCTGAACTGAGGCTTCACACGTCTGCCATTAAAAACTGCACTTAATTTTCTACTCCAATAATGATGATGATGATGATGATGATGATGAAAACTAACCATGACAAATACAGACTTGGCATGGGGCTTGAGCTTAGGATTTTGCTCAAGCGGAACATTTGAGTCTCGCAGAAATGGGAAAATCTTTTGAGCTGATGGTGCTATCTCAAATATCCTGATTCATATTTAAGTAATTTATCCATCAAACATTACGTTAAAAAATAATAAAAACCAAAAATTTAAAAATATATGTAAAGTAGGTTTGAGATACTTGAGAAAAAACTTGAGAGCCCATTCGGCAGCATCCTTCTTCATCAAGTTCCATGACTTCACCACCAAAGCTTCTTCTTCTTCCGTAAACATGATAACCCCTCCAAACTCCCCGTCTTCAATAAAACAATTACATCGAGTCACATTCATAACCTAACAATGTATACAGAAAAAAAAATACTAACCATTTTGGTCGGCAGCGCTCATTGTTCAATTTGTTAGACACTTGGATTTGTGAATGTGTATGAAAAATTGATAATTTAAATAGTGGGTAAGTATTGGCTTTTGACAAGTGTGGAGAGCCTTATAGTTGAGTTGAGTAAACAAAATTCAATTGGATAACCAGCATGGATTTGAATTGATTAAAAAACACACTATTGTCAAGGCAAAACAAGGAGCGGCACGGAAAGTGGTTTTCAATTGGCGGCGGATCTCAATTGTAATACCACACAATATCATTTAGTATGTAAATCAAGATAATCTAAATTACAAAGGGATATGTGGTTTTGTAAGTGGAAGCTTCCACATCATAAGATTAGCATACAAATTTGTTAGGGTTCGTGACACTTTCTCGCACAAAATTGCAATAACTCATAAATGGAAGCAAATTGCCAAATTGCAACTAAAAATTTAAGACAAAGTCAAAACAGAGATTAGGATATACAACAAAACTGAGCTCTTTTTTTCATTATTAACTGAAAATCAAGAAGATTACGCATTCAATTCAACCACAACCATAACTCACATCTGGAACAGAAACAACGGATTCAAATGGAACCTCAACTCTCTCCTTCACGACGCACCTCGTATCACCATTCTCGACCACGGGGACCTTCCCAGGCGGGCACTCCACCCCACTCCTCTGCTCCTCATCCCGTCTGCGCTGAAAAAGATTCAAGACCTTGAACTCGTTGTCTCGTTTCCCCACTCGCGCCTCGAAGCCCGCCAAGCTCAAGATGGCGATCACCCCAACTACAGTCATAGCCGTCTTAGCCGCCGTGCCCAACAAGGCCCTCACGGACTTAAATGTCCCCCCAGCCTCGGATTTGTGGACATTGTTGAGATTTTTCGAGCCACCAGTTGTAAACCCGTTTTGAGGGGATCTCCGGGAGGAGGTGAAGGTGGAGAGGTAGCCGTTTTTCGAGACGATAGATTGAGAAGGCCGGCTTGGATATGGAGGGAGAAGGAGGTCGTTGTTGTCCTCTGTTTCGCTGGCAAACGCCACGGCCTCGTGTATGACTTCCAAGTCCTTGCCTTTGTATTCCTTAAGCTCTTTCAGCAGCTTCTTCTGGCTGTACCCGATTTCAGCCAAGGCTGCTTCTTTTTCGTACCATTGTTGCTGCTGCAGTGCCTGAGAAGGGAAATAGGGAGAGATTAAAGGCCTTGTTCTTGAAAAGAAGAAATGGATCCAAGGTTAGAGATCAAGCCATGTTTCAAGAGTGCAAGTTCAAGTAAACTGAAAAAGCAAACATCTATAACTAATTAACATAAGTTGGAAGACAATTTTAGCCAACTCCGAGCCACAGATATAAACTGGACAGTCATTTTAAGGATCTCAAATCTCAAATCAAGACCTCATGTTTATATCTTTCAGTGATCTTTTTAAGGATATATATTTCTCTTGATGAACGCAATAAACAACAGAACCAAACCAAAAAATCTTTGGTTTGGCTTGATTGCAAGAGAATTTATGCTTTCAGTTTTTTCACTTTTCTCAGTCTGGTTTTTTTTTTTGGCTGAACCAACCACTTTTTCAACCCTAACTTAGTATCTCGGTCTTCTATTACGTATGTGATACGACATAGAGTATCCTCCCAGCTTCTATAGAATACCAATTAAAAATTGCAGCACCTTTTATGAGTCTAAACTTTTCATGTGATGAAGGATGCACAAAGTGGACTTTCCTATCGAGGTCTATACAGTTACAAGATAGTTTTGACCTCTGAATCCTTCAAGCAGAGAATCGCAAGGAAGCACATCTATGGTTAGCAGTAGCAAGCCAGACCGTACTATAACAACAGCGGTAAATCTAAATCAAAGACCTTCTAAGTATCAGAAATTATTTAATAGGCTTAATTCACTTCTAAAATCACTGGCTACTATGTAGTCAGCATCACTCAACAGGCATAAAGCACCTTCATATCTAGAGACAGAAAGAGACTTGCAAGTTGCAACCATATTTGATCTGATGGAGGAATCTCACATTCTGCCTTATAATTCCACCAAAAGTAGATCTAATTCATGAAAATTAATAACCCTTGAACTATAATTAGCCATTCAAGAATCACAAAACTCGATGACTACCCTTGATGGGAAAAATTCCCCCCGGCAGAAAACAAACAACTCGGTATTATTGAAGGAAATTAAAGTAAAATTATAACTCTAGCCATTCGCAAAATCTACAGTAGGCAGTATATTAGTTAATTGAATAAACAAAAACCCCCAAGAGTCCACATTAAGACCCACCTAGTAAAACCCCCAAATTGAATATATGAAAACCTAAAATAAGGGAAGTGTAACAGAAATAGAACCTGCAAAGAAGAGAGCTGTGCTTCAAGGGATTCGAGGGCATCTTTAATATTGAGGAGACTCTCAGCTTCTTCCTCAACATCGTTTTCATGATTTTCTGGTGCTTCAGACTCGTGGGACTCAGTTTCTCCACCTTCTTTGTGGACATTAGAAGCTGTTTTGTGAATGCAGTTGATAATCTTGGACCTTAACTCGGAGGTCTTGGCCAAAACCAGCACTATTCTATCTTCATCCATTGTAAGGTGCAAGAATTGGTTGTTTGCTTGAGATTGAGATTGAGATTGAAATTGTGATTGTGAATTTGGTTGAGGTTCGGGGGGCGAGGAGGAAGCGCGGAGAAGAGCAGGTTTTTTTTTGAGAAAGCGCCAAATTAAGTGCTACCAAAATCCAAGAAATTGTGGTTTAAAAAGAGTTGCCAGATATTTGCGGCCTATGCCAAAGGGCAACGTCTTGTCTTACTTACACCAATTTACGCTTATCAATATTACTCTATTTATTAGACGAGTCATAATATTATAAATAATGAAATAACTATTAAAATAATTATTTTAAGATAGTAAAAATAATAATTGGTTCGTTAACATAGAAAATACTCAATTTTTCACGAATTAAGACTCGTGATGGTATACAATTCGAGAAATGGAGTGTAAAACACACTATTTTTCGAGTGTCAACTCGTGAAAAATAATCAATTTATAAAATGAGGGGTTTTGTTTTATCTTTTATATTAACAAGTCAAATTTATCTTTACTATAGGAGAAAAATTATTTTGATGCATTTTCCCTTTATATGATGATCATTTCTGGAAATTTATACTACTTTTTTGTTTTTACTTAAGAAAATCCCCTAAAAGAGTTTTACCTCTAATTTGAGTTATTCTCCCCTAAGATTTATTAGGAAACTAAATACAAAACTAGAGTGGTTGAAATTCATACTCCAACTAAATGTAGCATACGCATGCATCAAAGTTCTCCATTTATCCAAAATGTTGGGCCATGTTTTCGAGCAAATTAATGGCGCATTTATGATCACGAGTTTGATCAATGAAGATGATATTTATAGAGCACTCCTTTCACTATCAAACCTGGAGTATTAAATTAATCAAATTTGTCAACGTTTGAGGTGATTTAGCACCAAATGTTGTGTGGGACAGTCTTAATTAAAGATATGATGACTAGTAGTATCATTTTTTCTGTTTTTGCTAAGATGGGGACTTAATTTCCATACACAAACAAGTGAATGAAAGTGAAATGGACAAGGTAACACAAACTCGATCCTAATTGGTTAATCCTCACATCACATTATACACAGAAATCAACCAGTTTTTGGAATGACAAGTGAATCACCCTACTTCATCAACTGCACACACATAATTAAACCTCGCGATGATTCATTTGTCATTCAAAGCTGCAAAAAATATGCATACATGCATCCATCATCTGATGAACTCGTCTGCGAGCAGGAAGTGGAAGGCGAAGTCATGAGGGGTATAATCGACCTTTCGCCATACCTTGCCTCTTTGAAGATGAGGCATCGAGTGCTCAAGCAGTTCTGCAATGCCTAATGGAGACAACCCCATCTCCTTCACAAAACACTCCACATTTTTTGGCACTACCAATCTCTTCTGCTCTTTGTGCACCTTTATGCTCATTTGGATGTACTCTTCTTTAGCCATCTCTAGCTCTTGATGCACCCTCTTCGGCGTGTAGAGACGAACCTGCACTAGTTCAAACAAAGGATAAGTAATCTGCATTCGTGCACATTATAATTGAGGGAATATTGAAAAAGAATGGAAAGTTTTCTTGGCTTACTATTGGATCTGACCGGCATCCTGAGCAGAGGGCGAAGTGCAGTCGCGGCTCTTGGTGCTTTATTGCATACGATTTGCGCGCATCCCTTTCCTTGAACTTCGTCTTGGGGAAAAACAACGCGTGCAGCCACTATTTTAAGGGAAAATTTGAAGCCAATTGGTTGAGTCTCTCAACTTGATGTATAGTATGTGACTGTGGAAGATTTAGTTAGTTACCTGAGTTGGACGAGGAAGTCTGCACCTCAAGATCGAGCTTTGTATAGTGTCAACGCTTATTGTGTGGCCTCCAACATCGTATGCAGCCTGCAGAATAGTCGAATTAGGTCATCAAATGGAGTCGAGTTGAGTAGAGACGAGTTTGGAGCAGAACTTTTAGCACCTTGAGGACTAGGGAGATCCTCTTTGGACTTCCTCGTGGCACCCCGTATACTATAAACGCCTGTATCGTTTAGATAAACTTGATTTTTCGTGGCGTAACATGATATTTGTTTTTGGAGATATGTATATAGATGTGAATTTTTCTTACATGCATTACTAGTGCATTGTGTACATTAATCCAGAATGCTAATTTCTCCTCATGATTCAGTCTTCCTGGATCAATTTGGGCCAGTTTTGAAATGATGCTCCTGAAAATAGTAATACCACATTAAACATCTGCACAGTAAAGTTTCTATTTTCGGTAAAATGTAGATCCAATTTTATACCTATACTTGTGCAGTAGGTCTTGAACAGAATCTAGCCTCTGGGAATCTCTTGCAATGCTGCACACTTGCACCATTGTGTTGAATATATATTCCTTTGATGATGGTTGGATGTGGAAGGGATTGTTCTGCCACGACGAGCTCTCCTCAGCATGAGGTGGATCGGAGAGATGAGAATAGATGGTCGAGATGCATTTGATCATCTCCTCGGAGATGGAGTTGGGAGTTTCTCGGAAGCTACAAGGAGCCGGATTAGCATCTTCCGAGGTGTGCTGGTGAAGTGAAACAAACATTAGGCCACTTTTGAGAATGAATGTCTGAAAAAAAGTGTTGAGAGTTACCTCGAGCATAGCTAGAGGTAGAGAATGGTAAGTGTCGCCATAGGGAGGGGAGGCTCTGAAGGAGCAAGCCGAGTGAGAGAGGGACGAGTGGCTCCTGTATATACCAGTGTCGTCTAAGCCAAGAAGGTCGTTGCATTTTAGGGGCAATGCGTCCCTAGTCACGCTCACCGATTCTAAACTACTCTTTGCAGCTTCCACGGACCTTAAACTCGGAGTTGCAGCAGCATCTGTTTTAGGCAAAGGCGATAGGCGTTTCGCAAAACTTGTTCTGTACATGGAGAGAAGATACTTCTCCAAATAGACAACCTCCAACTCCAAAAGGGCTATTTCTTTGATCAGATTTTCTGCAGGCTGGGTTTACATTTACATACCAAATCTTCACAAACTAATATAACCATAATCTTACAGAAACAGAGGAGATAAAACGACCAAATTAAAAGAGAAACCTGAGAGAGTGATTTGTAGGTCGAATCATCCAAAAGAGGGCGATGATTTAACGCCTTCTCTAGGGCGGAACGCACCAGCGTTTGGCCCTCTAGCTCTTTCTGGAGCACTACAATCTGCATGCCACAACTCGTTTAGAATTATCTCTTCTTTTTTCAGATGAGTTCAATATATTAGGGAGCATATTTCATCCACAACAATCTCCAAGACAAGTTTACCTCTTCCTTGAGCAAAGTGGCTGAGGAGAGTTGCCTCTTCTTCTGTTCCAACTTGTTCAACTGCCCCATAATCTGAATTAATTAATGCACTTTCTCAAAAACAACAAAACTTAACATTTAAAGATTTTCATCATTAACAATCACCAATGAAGAAGTGTGCAGGGAATAAAACCAACATACCTTCTAGTGTAGAGAGAGTGAGAGAGTATTCGTAAATTAAAATCTGCTGCAGGTTTGTATAATCAATATCGCAGAGGGCAATAAATGGTGGAAGCGGACAGCACGGCGGAGAGCGAAAACAGAAACAGAAAGAAGAAAAGCGCCATGTGAGAAAGCTCCAAGAAACATTAAATTCTGTTGTGCATTTTCTGTGAGCTCTGCTCCTGTTTGAAAGAGAAAGACTACTCACCAACACACACCACACAAGGAAAGCTACTGTTGATGAGACCAAATGGATTTCAAACTTCAAACTCTCTATATCCAAATTTAGGGACCTATCACCACTCCCACTTTGCAATTCACTATAAATTACAGTCACGTCAAATATTTAACATGTATAATGGCATGAAATTCTATATTGGCATGGAGGACAGGACTTTTTCCTAGGAGAGTATCTTTACTCTGCGCCGGTGGAAGGATCAATTTGTCCAAGATAGATAAGTTGTGATTGTAATACGGTTGGTATACTTATAATAATACAGTTATTAGAATTAATTCCATATACTTTTACTTTTTTTATGATTTATATTACGATTTTAAAAAATTTGCACTAAAAATGTGACACGTTTATATTTTATGTGCTTTACAACATTGATGACCTACTCAAGATCAAGTTAAATATGAAGTGGCTATCAGAAAAATACACATAAACTAATTGACTACAATACCACCTTCATCTCACATATACTATTAAACTACGTATACTTTTCCAGCAATCGTGTTAATTTCAATTGATTGAAACTAGATTGAGATTGTAGACAACACAAACTGTACATGTCATGTGCCAAGATAAATGTGTTGTAATAAACTGAAAATGAATAAAAGTGATATTTTTATGCGTAACTACCCCCAAACAAATATACTAATTAATAATGAAAAGTAAAAGACAGAGAAGGTTTGATTAATAATGAAATTTATGAGAGTTGGAATTACATCATGCTTATTCATGCACACATGCGGGAGTGGGGGCTTGAAATTGAAAGGGGGTGACCAAATATTTGTTTTGACTCGTGACCTTTTTTTTATCTCTCGAAAAGCCTCGCCAACTTTGTGTTGGCTTTATGCTAAGTTGTTGAGGCTTTTTCTTGCATCAAAAGAAGCAAATTTGTTGGGGCCTTTCCATTCAAGATCCTCCATTTTTAAACAATTTGTTCTATTTTAGATTTTCACTTGGCCTCTAATCACCACCACTATATCTGCTATATACATATTTGTGTGTGTGTGTGTGTGTGTGTGAGAGAGAGAGAGAGAGAGGGGCATATAAATACATTATGAGGAAAAGCTTTAAAAGCTCTATCTATCTATATTTACCTATAAATGTTGCCCGTGAACTGTAAAATACTTAAGCATTCCAGATTAATTGCGTATGTTTGGCTCATAAAAATTACTATATTTGATGCATTAAATGCGATTGAATTCCAATCAAATTTCAAGTAAAAAAAATTAAAGAATAAGTGAATGGAAGATTGAGGAGAGAATGGGTAGTATTAGCAACTTACTCATTTAATGAAGAAGATCTGCAGCTTCCCCAGAAACATGTCGGAACATTATTTGGTGAGTAATGGATTTGAATCCTCGTCGAAATATAGAAAGAAAACAAGGTAGGAATGTCGGTAAAAGAAGATGTGATCGTTGTCGGTAAGCATTCATTAATTGAAGTACACTAATCTCATCTTCAATTGCACGTTTCGTTATTTATTCATTTTTTGGGTCATGTCAAACTTAATCATTTTTTGAGTATCATAATTCACAAAGTGTAATATTAATGTTTGTTTTTCTATATATGATTTGTGTGTTATATAGAAGTGGAGGTTACCCGGAACGCACCGGTAATTAAATATATACTACTAATAGTTACAAATATTTTCTCCATACATAAAGAAGTGTTGAATTATGCACTTTTTAAAGTTTGAACTTGAAAATAAATCTTCTATTAGAAAAGATGCATTAGAAACGATGAAACCAATCATGCAAACATTTGGGAGAAAAAGGTTAGCGTATAAGAATGGCTTTAGCTTTCCTCAAAAGGGCTGAAAGTTGGGAGGTCAAAACAAAAAGGCAAAAGAGGATAAATTCTTTTGCAATTTGCATGGCCTAATTCTTACCTTATCCCTTAACATAAATATTCATATTTCACACCACCAAAAAAAAGATGTAGCACTTGTGATTCACAGCTCATTCAAGGTCAGATGAAAAAAGAAAATGCAACCTTTTTTATTGAATTTCGTGCAATTTGATTTTAAATGAAAAAAATTCTTAACATTCCCACAAAAAGCTTGGCATCTTTTAAGATTATTATTTTGGGATTTATCAAAATTTTTGAAATATTAGGCCTTTTCAAGGACCTCGTATATAAACGGAAGAGATGGCAGAAAAGTTATGGTATGACAAATTTAATGTTTGTTGTTTTAATAAGAAAAATACATTCAAAATGCGTTTTTTCTTTTTCTCTCTCTAAATCTAGTGTCCAGACTTTAATCTATATATTTTTCGGATAAGTAGCCTTTCGTTTGGTTAATATGATTAAAACATTTTACAGTTAATCACACTTGATATAAATATTTAATGTGTCTACTTTTAGTTTTATAGATGTGTAGGGAACTATTTTTATTTGTGAGATTGTGAGAACTATTTTCAACCTTTTGATCACATAAATTTATGAAGGATGCATTTTTACATAGATGAATGCAAATCTATGTTCGAATTTTAGAAGGGTTGTTATTTTATATTTTCAGTGTGCATTTTTTATTGTGAATACAGTTGTTTTGTACGTTAATAATAACATTATAACCTCACAAACTGTGTGTATGTGTCTAAAGTTGGCATTTATTTACTACGTATTCATTATCTCGGACTACTGCTTCAATTAATATAAGTGAAACTCAAAATATTTGTTATACTAAAGTTTTTTCTTTGAAGCACATAAATACTAGGGCAGTTTTACTGGTTAGATAGATATTTCGAGAAACTCTGAGTTGTATTGTTTTAGTTCCTTATACGGCTTATTGTGGAACAAAAGAAAAGACAAAAAATTGTAGTATTAAACCAGGAATAAAACAAATTTTCCTCTGACATAACGCAAAATTAAACGAATTGGTCGCAGAATTTTGTAATAATTGTTGACTTATAGGTCTTGAATTTTGTTCGAGATGAATTGCTCATTTAAGAAATTCAAATGTTTTGTCTGTTTCTAGGAGGTTCAAACAAGATTGACTAACAATGTATAAATTATTAATTGATTATTATATGAGTTATCAAATCGAATAATATTAGGGAAAACAGTCTTCTAGTAAGTCAATGATCAATTTTCCCAAAGAATCTTACAGACATGCTAAGTAGAACAATTAAATACTTTTAAGATTGCATCGTGATTAGTCGGCAAATAAATGAGTTTGATTATACAGACTCCAAAGTCTTTGAAAGTGGTGAGCTGCAGTTTATTGAAGTCCAAAATCATTAAATCAATGTTTGCAATTAATGCATGTTATTAGTTGGACTACTCTCGGACTGATTGTCCAATCAATTTCACACACCAAAGCTACGCTCGCATACACACAAATATTAGTAATATTATACACACATGTATGTACAGATTATAATATATAGGGCAAATAGCCTGTAAATTGCTGAACTTTGCCCAAATTCTCGTTTTGCATACCAGCTTTAAAATCGGCATGTA
>JAYJMF010000073.1:3595862-3608407 GCA_036873715.1 Salvia sclarea
ACCAGCCATAGGAATCACCTTTTTCATTCCATTCTATTCCTATTGTTATTCCATTCCGAAGTGCATTCCATTCCTATATAATTTCATTCTTGCATACCAGCCGCCACCTTACTTGTGTAGGCGCTGCAAATTAATTTAGATACCATCATGGTATTGGTAGGGAATATATTGAGGTTGTTTGACCGCACTAGTGCCAACACCGGCTCCATTGAGGTATCCCTATTGTTTTAAGAGTATCCGCAGAGGCCACCGCGACGAGGCGGTCGCAGCCGAGCTCCCGCAGTCGCCGCGTGAGAAATGCCGCTGGAGACCGGCCGGGGGAGGCGGTCGCGGTCTCAAACGCGACCGCGGGATGGGGGCGGTCGCTGGACACGCGTCGTCCACCCATTGGCCAACGGAATTTAAAAAAAAAAAAAGGCCGAAAATGTATATATATATTTTTCATAATTTTAAAACCTACTTTTTACACTATAAATACTTCTTCCTCTTTTCATTTCTATACAAATTCTCCAATCCTCTTCACTTCTACACCATTTTATCAACATTTTCTTCACCAAATCCTCCAATGAGAGGAACGTGAAAGGTCAGGGCGTCGTGCGATCGAATTACTTCGGCAACTAGAGGAAAACCGGGCCGCAGAACGGGAGCGGGAACAACGGCGAGCCGCGAAAGCCAAAAAGCTATACATTGAGCGCGATCGTAAGGGCGGCTTCGAACAACTTTGACAAGATTATTTTTGCGCAGAGCCCACGTATCCGCCGGAAATATTTCGACGGCGATTTCGCATGCGAAGACCGTTGTTCATGCGAATTTGTCAAATATTGGCGGCACGCCACCCCTACTTCAAGCAACTTCCCGATGCAACGGGTCGACTCGGGCTACATCCCATTCAAAAATGCACAGCGGCATTGCGACAACTCACATATGGTGGTTCGTCAGATCAATTCGACGAGTACTTGCGGATTGCCGAATCCATCGGACGGGAATGCCTCAAGAAATTTTGTCAAGGCGTCATTGCTGCATTTGGTGACGAGTACTTAAGGCGGCCGACGACGAACGACGTTGCTCGGCTCATCCAGATGCACGAAGCCAAGCACGGTTTTCCCGAAATGCTCGACAGTATCGATATCATGCATTGGGCATGGAGAAATTGTCCAGCGGCGTGGAAGGGTGCACACGCGAATTACAAAAAGGGATGTCCGACAGTCATCCTCGAAGCTGTCGCCTCCACCAATCTCTGGATTTGGCATGCATTTTACAGCGTCGCGGGCTCCAACAACGACATTAATGTGTTGAATCAGTCCAATGTATTCAACGACTACTTGAGGGGCATGTCGCCGGCTGTCAATTTCATGGCGAACAATACGCCGTACTCAATGGGCTATTACCTCGCTGACGGCATTTATCTGAAGTGGCCAACTTTCGTGAAGACTTTGCCGTGTCAGACGGAGCCGAAGAGACAACTTTTCGCTCAGAAGCAAGAGTCTGCGAGGAAAGACATCGAGCGAGCCTTCGGAGTTCTCCAATGCAGCCAAAGTGGTCTCTAATAAAATATTATTACTTTTTGGCAGAGACTTCCATGTTGGAGGTCTCTGCTGTGGATACCTTAAGTATTTTCGACGGATTCCAATGTTGATATATGCGCTTGATAGTCTGGCGTGCGTGATTATGGTATGACGACGAGCGTGACCTGTGTGAAACACCGAAGAACCCTAATTGATGCGATGTTGATTTGAAAATCTGATTTTTTTAAAATAATTTAAATGACATTGCTTACTAAATCATCCACTGCAAAACGTCAGCGTGCCAAATAAGTTTCAATTTAGGTGAAAATAAACTTCGTGATAAAATTGCTGCAAACTACTAACTTCATGTATTTATTGATATTTTTATAAATTTGTATTAAAAAAACAAACTTGGTTCTAGTACATGTATTTATATGCCAATTTCTCATACATTTATAATCTAATTGAGTTATACTTTAATTTTTTGTAGTTGTACTTCAATAAATTTTTAGAAAATTTATATAGGAATTACGATCAAAGCAATTGACTAATAATATAGTATTGACTAATAATACATTCAATTGGCCGGACTTATGTTTTATATTGACTAATATTAGACATAAGTGTTCCTTTACAGTAAATTTTCTTAGCTTCTTTTTATTTTTTAATAAATATAATAATAATTGTATTGCCCAACAAATTAAATATATAAGTATATGTTAATGAACTATACAATACATAGTTTAATATCCAAATATCGTGGAACATTAGAATTTTCCATCCACCTAAATCACGGTTGATTGCTTCAACTTGTGTTCGATTCGATAGCAATGATCAATTTATTGGAAACAAATACAATTTTAATATAATAATCATGTAAAAATTAGCGTAAGCATACACATCTATAGTAGATGTAGTTTTCTCAAATTTATCAGTATGAACTACTATTAATGTGATTTTTTTTAACATTTACCAATAGTTGATTAGTACAAAATTTATGAATATGTATTCTCTGCTAGTATTTTTTAAAATGGGAGATTACAGGCTTATAGTGAGTAAAATGGGGAGATGGAAAAAACCACCAATTGCAAAATAAGTAGAAGTTATGCATCGAGAGGGGTAGAATAGTCTTTTTGAGTTAATAATGACACTCCTATTTGTTTAATGGGGCATAAAAGCTCTTAGTATAAACTGACAGCAGCAAATATCCACCATTATATTCTCATAATTACGGGGTTAAGCTATTGACAGAATAGAAACAAAAAGATTGTGTCATGCCTCTCTCTCTCTCTCTCTCTCTCTATAAAGCAAGATAAATAGGGATAGATATATAGTGACAAACACAAATACACACACATGCATGCGGAGACATAATCTATCAGTGCAATCTGGGTGGTCTTGACTACCCTTTTTACTTGTTTGGAACAAATTTGACTCCTCTTTTCTCTCACTAGTCAGCACCATCTGTCTCCTTGTGAAAAATCTCTGATGCATTTTGGTTTTGCAGCACTCTCTCTCTCTCTCTCTCTCATAGGTTGTATTCCACACTCCTATTCTTTTACTAATACTATTAATTTAAAGTTAAACAACGAATCGTACACAAAATTACATTACCAAAGCCAAAGAAATGCCATCATCTCTTCCTCGAGCCCCTACCTCCCCAACCAACTAAACCCTCTCTCTCTCCATTTTAGTCCCAGGGGGTAAAAAACTAGACAAGGAATGACCTGCATTCTTACTTTCCTTTCTGTTGCAGAAGAAGAAGGAGTAGAACAGCAACACAAAACATCCTTTTCTTCCTCTTCATAGTTTTCCCCCTCTTTTTCTTCTCCTTCTCGGCGAAAAACGTCTCCTTTTCGCCTTTAGAGAGTGAGAGAGAGGGGTGTAGCCATCTTCTTCCTTTATCAGATGTGCCCACTTTTACTACATTCTTGAATAAAATCATGAGAGTAGAAAGCAGATGGGCTACATGGGTCGCATTCTTGAAAGTCATTTTTGTTTCTTCCGACAAAATCCCTCTTTTTAAATGTCCAAATACGAAGAGGGCTGTTCGTCATATGTCTTAAATCCCACCAGAAGTCCATAAAAATCCGATCTTGCCACAATCCCACCACTTTTTTCTTTTTTCTTTATGTAGTAGCCCATCTTTGTTTAGGAGAGAGAAAGCAAAAAAAGAAAAATGGGGTGCGTAGCATCAAGATTAGAAGAGGAAGAGGAGGTGGTGTCAATTTGTAGAGTGAGAAAGCGGCAGCTGAAGCTGGCTGTAGAGAGAAGGTATGCTCTAGCAGATGCCCACTACAGATACTGCAAATCATTATCTGGTGTCTCGGCAGCCATAAACCTCTTCGTCACACGCCATTCTTCACCAAATGCACCATATTATATAACATTCCCACCTCACTCTCCCACAAAAGAGAAAGTGGTTTCAAACCCTCTATTTCTTCAACAGCAGCCTTCTGAGCCCACAAAGGAAACCATTGCATGTGACTCATGCAGTTCCTCAATCAGCTCAGTCTCATCCGAGGAGGAGAGAGAGAAACAAGCAGGGGAGGAGGAGAAACTCTGTGGCTACTTCTACATGGACTTGCCTCAGTCCCAGCCTCAGCCTATGCCTCAGCCTCAGACAGCAATACCGATGCCTTCACCTCAGAGAGATTTTGGGTGGGATTTCTTCAACCCTTTCAACAATGTGGCAAGGCCAGAAATGATGAGTGTCTACAACAGGATGTCTGAAGAGGAGGTGAGGGCTGTGAGGGAGCAAGAGGGCATCCCTGACCTTGAGGAGGAGGAGGGAGAGAGAGACGGTGAGGTGGAGAGAGAAGCAAGCAATGTGGAGGAGAAGGGGCATGAGATTCAGGCTGTGAAGGGTGTGGAGAGAGAGATAGAGAATGGAGACAGAGAAAGAGGGTTGAGTGTTGTGGATAAACCGGTTGAAGGGAGAGAGCTGTTGGAAGCTTTGAAGGATATTGAAGATCATTTCATTGTGGCTTATGATTCTGGTAAGGATGTCTCTAGAATGCTGGAGTGCAACAGGGTGCATTTGCAGTCTAATATTGATGAGATAAAAGGTGATTCTTTTCCTCCCTTTCAAGAATTAGATTTTGTGGCTTCTTCTTGTAAAGTTTACTGAAAATGTTTGCATCTAATTCAATATTTGGAGGTCTCTGTGATTTTATATGACTGCCCTTGGCTCTCTCTCTTTGTTGTTTCTATCACCTTTAGAGAGAGATGTGAGATCTTTGTGATTTGAGCCCCCTAGAAGGGGTCATACAACAACACTTCTCTTTAAATTAAGCCAAATTTATGATCTGCACTTGAATGATCAAGAATAGGGAATTTGACACTCTCCCTCTGTTTTACGAAATATAAACATTTTCCCCTAATTATATGTTTTATATCTGTGTAGTCTTCTAACCTTATAAACATTGAACACAATTCATTGCCATTCGTTATGCTTTGTCATATTTAAGAATGCTTCTCCTGATTGCCCCTAGTCTGTTTCCTCTCCTATTTGAAATTCAGACCTTCAATCCATTAAATTGCTCTTCGTTTTGCCCTTTTTCTTTTTTCTTTTTTTCACAGCAACAAGTAGAGTTTGAGCAATGGCAGCTTTTTTTTTCCCTTCATAATCCTTGATTGAATTGCAAGAACAAACTTGATGTCTTCACTATTAAAATGTAGTAGTGATTCCTCTAGTTGTCATTTCTTTTGTCACTCCGTGGCATTACACTCACACACAAACGTACATGGTTGCAGAAAATTCAACAAAGTTGATCCAAGCCATCACATGGAGGTCTGCTTCTTCGCGCTCATCATCTTGCAAGAGTCTGGTCGCGTCTACTTCCAAGAGTTCCTCCTCGACATGGACAGAGTTCAGCAACGACCTCTTTGATGACTATGGAGGAATGACTTCTGGAAGCCATTCACTCACCTTAGGAAGGCTCTATGCATGGGAAAAGAAACTATACGACGAAGTTAAGGTAAAACAGTCCCTTCCCAAACTTGTTGTCTTGATCATTATCTGCTATGTTTTAGCATACATGCAACTGCAGCTGTATAAATAATTCACCAAATGTGAAATGCTACTAGCAAAATACCAATCGGTTCGTTTCTTTCTCATCATCATTTAGAATGGAGATAGCATCCGCAAAATTTATGAGAGGAAGTGCAACCAACTCCAAAATCAAGATGTTAGAGGAGACGAAGGGCTCACAGTCGACAAGAGCAGAGCAGCTGTTAAAGATCTATACAGTAGGATCCTTGTGGCCATACGTAGTGCTGAAACGATCTCCAAACAGATCGAGAAGCTGATAGAAGAAGAGCTTGAGCCACAGATAAGAGAGCTACTTCAAGGGTAGGAAGAATCCATCACATTCTACATTAGAAAATGCGTTGCGTTTCTCACACCTCTTAACACACACCTCCCTGTTCAATGCAGTATGACAGGAACATGGAAAGTCATGTTGGAATCTCATGAAATCCAGAGCAAGATCATATTTGAAGTAACAACCTTTTCATGCCCATCGTATGGGAAATTCTGCAATGAGACTCACCGGCTCGCGACGCTCCAGCTCGAGACTGAGCTCCGGAACTGGCGGTCGTGCTTCACGGAGTATGTATCAGCCCAAAAGAGGTACGTCGAGGCCATCTTCGGATGGCTGTCAAAGTTCGTCGCCCCTGAAGTCGAGTTCTACTCGAGGGGAAGAGCTTCCTCCACGCTGCCGTGCCGGCTGAACGGCCCTCCGCTGCTCGTACTCTGCCACGACTGGTTGGAATCGATGAACAATCTGCCAGAGAAGGCCGTTTCGATCGCGATCCGGAGCTGCTCGAAGGATGTTAGAGCTCTGTGGATTCAGCAAGGAGAGGAGCTGCTGCAGAAGAGGAAAGTGGATAGTCTATCCAAGGAGTTGGATAAAAAGACCACGGCCTTCCAGAAGGCCGAGAATAGGATGCTCGAGCTCAGGTTGAGCGACGAGAGTGCAGCAGAGACGGGCCTGCTCGTGGAGGGGAAGGGCGTGCTGGACAGCCTGCGGAGAAGGGTGGATTCGGAGAAGGAGAAGCACCGGAGCTGCATGCAGGAGACTGAGAGGATGACTCTGAATGGTTTTCAGACGGGTTTTTGTAGGGTTTTCGAGACGATGACGGAATTTTCGAGGGCTGTGTTGGGAATGTATAATGAGTTGACAGAGGTAGAGAAGAAAGTTGGGAAACAGAGTAGTTGTATAGAGGGTAGTACAGAAGTAGAGAATGGCAGTAGATGACATGAAAGAATTAGTGCTTGTTTGTTGTTGTAGGCTTTGAGGTTTTTCAGTTTCTTGCATATTTCAGATTTCTGTCGAAGCAACTCGCTGAGACTTTCCTTCCTGAATTCTCTGTCTTGACAAATGTTGCCCACATTGTGTTCCATCTTGTATTTCAACTAGTTTCTTGATTATCGCACTCATCTCATATCTCACTATTATTGAGCGGCTCAAAACTATCATAAGAGATCTTATCCCAATCTGGTGTTTCATCTCGTTTCTTAGCATCAATGACAGTAGCGACATTTATCACATAAAGATTCACGACACCCGAATTTCATCTCGTATTTTCATAATCATCTGATAGGTAAAGTACTATGCATAAAAGTTCATGATATCAACATCATCTATAATGGGGTTTCATCTCGTATTTCAGAATTCACATAAAAATCGACAAAATTAAATGCTGAATATGGGGATGACATTTTCAACAGAATTGTATTTAATGGCATAGGTTCTAAAGCATTACATTTTGTACAACATGTGTTAAAAATACACCCTAGATATGCATTGCTAGACTTTTTGGAGGATGACTAGGAGTTGGCATCCCAGGCTTGAGAGTAGTGCCTCTCTGCCTCAATCTATCTATCTCAAGTATAAGGAGATTAAAAATTGCGACAAGAGTACAAATTCGCTCACAACGGTAGCTGGGGACTGTATCCCCATAAATGGGACGATGTCAACCTGCAACCAGCTCTCCACTGCTGAGCCCACCACTGCACCAGCCACGAGACCCCCAATCGTTATCACAGTAGCCTTTCCTGCACAAGCAAGTCCCGGTTTTAGTCAGCAATTGTTCGTTCATAGATGTCATATTGGGAAGCCAGAACCAGTTTTGTCATAGAAATGCACTAAGCCACATATATCTTCAACATGACTGTTATGAGTCGTTATAAAAGGAGTAGGAAGACCGGCTTTTTTAATACCTAGTTTGACATTCTTCTTGGTCATGAAGTACAAGGATGCACCGAAGCTGGTGGCTAGAATAAGGCCGGGAACATCAGCTCCGGCATATGGTGCTGTGGAAGGTGATGAAGCTCCATTTACATACGTCAAAACCATTAAAGCTCCGTAGACCCCAGCTTGCACACCTAACTCGCTAGTGGATGGTGCTTCCACTGAAACGGGAGAGCTTTTGACAGAATTCTGCAGCCATTTCGGCATTGTTTCCATTTTGGGAGCACTTACAGGCTTAACATCAGCGTATCTGATGCTACTACTTACAACTTTCCCTGCTCTCCGTTGCGATAAGCTCTGCATTAGCAGCATGTCATATGCAGCCTCTACCTGTGCACGAGAAGCCATTTTAGTGGAAGCAAGCAATGACAAGGCAAGAGAAATAGCTGAGCTATTGACGCCTTGAATCCACAGCAAACAAATATAGAGATCCTGCTAATTAGATGCTAAAATCACAAAAATATCTATATTTTTCTTGGGATAGTTGACTCGAGTCTTGACCCAGACAACATTTCAATGCAATAGTGGCAGAGTTTTTAGGTTCTACTGGGTTGTGTCTGTTCACAAACCCAATTTGCCCACATAATTCGAGAAATTGGGGTAGGTGAATAAGGTGTCTGCCTTTATTAAGATCAAATATCCCCCTTATCTTTGTTAACAACATAACTCCACGGTAATTCAGATATGGCTGTCCAAAGAGACATCTTCCCACCGATTTTGATCCATAAACTTCTCAGAGCATTGGCCCTCGTTCGCAAAGGTGAATTTCGTTAGAAGACAACACAAGAATGTAATCGAGCATCGCCCATTCTGGTGTTTCCGTTTCACAAAATACATATGATTCCAAAAAGGACATTTTCTAGTGCCCAACTCTAATCTTGACTCTAGCAAATTCATAGTTAGTTGTACTTTTACAGTAAATTCTGTTACATCTTCGACCAACAAACAAGATGCATTAAAAACTTCATTTTTCCAGTTCTGGCAAATTATCTGAAGCTAAATAAGCCTTTCAGATACACAAAACCAAAATGATCAATGAATTCCCAATTCACACGAATCTAGCCAATATAAGCACAGTAGCAATATACTGACATAATTAAAACACCAAAAGTCCAAAATTTTCACTAACTGATCAGCAAATCAACTATATTCCGCAGAGCCCATTCCGCCGCAACAACAGAATGCAAACAAAAGCAACCCCAATACCTCAATCGGCCGAAAATAAACAACAATTTCACCAACAATTCGAACTAATTACACCTACACAATACGATAATAGATGAAAAGGGAAGTACATCAAGGCGAATTACCTGCGAAATTGCTTCCTGATCATCTTTACAAGCCGCGACAATCGAATTCTTCGCGCGGAGAATATCGTCGAAAGAGGCACCTTCGGACACTCCGAGCAATTTGAGAGCATTCTCCACCGACATCTCCGACGGTGCTGAGTCGTCAGCTCGCGAGGCCCGCAGCGGCGATGCTGCTAACATGCGCCGGGCGAAGAGAACTCCCCAGGGGCGCCGGCGGCCCGGGTTGAGCACATTAACTACAGGTCCACGACCGGTCCGGCGGAAGGACGTCGATCCGGGCCGGTCCGAACCGGATATGGTGCGGCTGGTCCGGACAGAGAGAGCTGTGGCCATGTGGTAGTATGTGTTGTGTGTGAGAGAGAAAGAGAGAGAGAGAGAGAGAGAGAGGAATAGAGTAACGGTTGAGGCGTATTTTAGATTTTCTTTGTGGAGAAAGGAGTAGTGTGGAAGGGAAGGAGATGACGTGGCTTCTTTTGGAAGCTTATTAGTTGGTGTTGTGGGTTCTTTCGGAATATTGGACTGGATATGGACGCAGCCGAAATAAAATCATTGCTTTCTCTTTTCTTCTTTTTTCCTGAATTTTCTAATATCGTGTTTTAATTTTAACCCATCATATGTATAAATAGATAATATTTGGACATAATTAGGTATACGTACTAATATTAGCTGCAGAATATCAATATTTAATAAGATTAATAAAACCTAAGATTTATTAATGAACCTCCATATATAGGTGTTGGCAGTATAAATACAGAACTTAGCATAGTACGTATAATTTGAAGGGAGTTCTTGTACATAATTTACTTATCGAACTTGAATTTGAGCTAAGATTATAAGCAAAAAGATCTGTTAAATAGTCGAGATAATTGAATAAATAAAGTTCCTAAAGGGGGAAATTAAATTTGAGTTTGAGATGGTCGAGATATTTTTAATAAACAATTACGACTTGAGTGTTAGAATAATTTAGTTTGAATTTCAAGTCTAACTGAAACCTCATAAAGAGAAAAAAAAAAAAAGGCGCTGCTATTATTAGAAGTATATTGATTGATTTTTCTTAATTTGTGTGGTTGTTACTTTTTCTTTGAGGTAATTAATGGTTGTACTTGGCACTTAAAATAACATGGAATATTTGTTATTTTCATTACCATACAATTAAGACACGAAACCTTAATAAATGAGAAAGCTCTCGTGATTGCCAAGTGGAGGTGCACGTGAAATTGGGTAATATTTCGGGCCAAATATCCTCATCGAAAAGCCCGGGAGGGTTCAAAGAATCAGTTAAAGCCGTTATAAATATGCTGGCCTGTTGGAGGGCCCGGCCCGCTTTTCCACATAGCCATACCGATTTCCGGAGAGGGCTCTGCTGCAGAGCCTGGGAACAAGCAGTGCCCCTCACCAGCAAGAAGAAAGTTGTCGTCGTGGGTTCGGGCTGGGCCGGGCTTGGTGCTGCTCACCACCTCTGCAAACAGGTCTTCTTTATTCTTTTTAATATTTTCTTTCTTGTTTTAAGTGAGTGTTGAATATATATGGTTTGAGTTTGGTTTCAGGGATTTGATGTTACAGTTCTTGAAGGTGGTTATGAACTTGAATGGAAAGCTAAGTCTATTAGCCCTGATGATGCCGGGATTCGAGGTCATTAATGATGATCTTCAGATTTAGTTAAAGATTTATGATTATTTTGGCTGTGGAGTGATGATAGTATTTGTTTTGGTCAAGATATTTGAAGTAGGACTATTCTTGTTTCTTTATGTTTCACTCTGAATTACTATAAAGGATATTGGCTACAATCGATCAGATTGTATTTGTTTTGGTCAAGAAATGGGAAGTAGGAATATGCTTATTACATTTTGTTTCCACAAGAATTTTTTACAGTCATTTCATGGTTAATCTGCTAATTAACTATGCAATCATGTTAATGAGAACTGCAAAATTTGTTCTAGGCTTCTGGTATCCCTACAGAAACATCTTCAACTTGGTCGATGAGCTCGGCCTCAAACCCTTCACAAATTGGACAAAATCAGCACAGTACTCAGACGAGGGCCTAGAGGTCAACACGCGCATCTGCTAGGCTTATGCAGTCGCGGTTTGAAGAATTGTTAATGTTAATGTTGGTTTTGTATTTTTCAGGTTGAGTATCCAATATATCAGAACTCACAGCAGCTTCCAACTCCATTTGGAACATTACTCAACACTAAGGCATGTTTTCTCTTTCTGATGAAATTTTTGTTGATCATATAACATTCATCTGCAGCTCAGATAGACCTAATTTCATTACATGATCATCGTAGTTTGCTCGTTTGCCCCTCGTTGATCGCTTCACATCACTTCCTCTAATGGCTGCAGGTAATCGATCGATTTGTTGATGTTGAGACTTAGGGGGTGTTTGGCTAAGCTTATTTTGAAGAGCTTATAAGCTCTAGTAGCTTATAAGCTCTTTGATGAGCTTATAAGATGCAATGTCTTAAGAGCTTATAAGTTGTCAAAGTGTTTGGATAATTAGCTTATAAGCTAAATTGATAATTGTGAATTTAGAGCGAAAAATGAAATTTAGAAAAAGAAAATTGAAAATAAATTAAATGAAAAAGGTAAATGATGAAAATAATAAATTATAACAAAGTTATTTTAGTAATAATATGGTAGCTTATAAGATTATGAAAAAATAAGTTGGGGTTGAGCAACTTATTTTTTGGGGAGCTTATAAGCTGTTGGAGCTTATTTTCACAGCTTATAAGTTGTTGATGAGATTATTTTGCCAAACACTCCGCACCAACTTATAAGCTCTTAAACAGCTTATAAGCTGTTTTAAGGAGCTTATAAGCTCAGCCAAACACCCTCTAATTTGCACACAGCTTTTCATGACAATAATATTTCACTATGAAAAACAATAGCTAATATCTATCATGAAGCTTTGTAGTGCGACCAAACCTCTATCATGGGATAAAACCGAAATAGTGTCCATATCTCTTCCTCTTCTGATCGATCCTTTCTTGCCATGGACTTCCTCTGCTATGGAACCAATATTATAGATAATTAATTTTGGCCAATAACTTGATTCCACAGTCATATAAGATTGTAGTTTAGCAAACAAATTCACCTTTTCTGAATCAAACATTAGAGAAAATGTCCCTTCTGAAGCACTTCTTGTATCACATCCACCAATCAATTTCATATTCTTCACAGCTTTCATGTCTGTATCTGATAATCTTGCCAACTGAAAAAGCACAAATAACCAGATCAAAATTTATCTGGGCCAGTCTATTGGTTGTATCATTATAACGAGAAACTTAGAAACCTGCATGAGTTTTAATGCTTTGTCCCCCTCAAATTTTTCAGGATGAACAGCAGCGTAAATCATCATAAGCCGCAATTTGTTCAAGTTTCTTTCTCCCTGTAGGGTAAAAGATGAAGTTCATCTCACAGAAGAGCCAAGGATTTAAGTGCCAATAAAATATGTGAATGTAGTAATTAAGATA
>JAYJMF010000073.1:3634824-3655141 GCA_036873715.1 Salvia sclarea
CTCGGGCGGTGGGGGCCGGGGGGCGGGGCGGTTCTTCAATTTTCAGGATACGTATTTAGAAAATTGACAAATATACAGATGCAGTTCAAAACCTGAAAACTTACCTAAACAGAATACAGGTGTCGTTGTATCCTTGAACCCACGAAAAATGCCTTGAAGGGCCAAAGAAACAACAAAAGCAGGAGCGCCTACGGCCCTCAGGATTAGAAACTGCTGTGCAGGAGCACGCATTGGAGAAGCCTGCAACAACAGTAATGCTCAGATTTGGAGCTATCGCGAATGGAAATGTTTCGAATATTAACAAATAATAATAAGGCAAAAAGCAAAAGAAGCAAACCGGTGATATGCCCATCAAACTGAGAAGAGGACCAGAACCCAAAACAAGGGCCACAGCTTCAAAGATGCCAATGGCAACAGCTAACACCAAAGCTGTCGATACTGAAGATAGCTGCAGCTTTTCTGCTGCATTTTGGAAAATCCATCATTGCTGAGGTTCTACTTACATGACTTTATAAACTAAAATTACGTGTAACATAGTAAATAGGCTAGTCTTGCTTTATCATATTTACCTGTCATAGATGGTTTGCTTGCATTCTTTGCGATGTCTTCAGCCACAAAAGAAGTAGCAACACTGAGGAGGGGAATGTTGAAAAGCTTCGAGATTATGTTAAAAAGTGATATGGAGACTCCAGCAGAACCCAACTCCACAGCACCTGAATAAGAGTGTAAGGGGAAAAGAAATGAAACTTTTACCATATTCCAAAAGACACAAATAACTCCAGCAAAAAATAAGTGGGAAAGACATAGAAGAAAGAAAAAGAAGAAATCTGGTTTTCAGTTTGATGTTTATCACCGGCTAAGACATAGTGAAAATTACAGATATCATGAGAGCTACAAGGTTTCAGCTGTTAGACCAAGCAATATAATAAACAAAGAAAGCAACTACTGTTACCTGAAATACTAGCAGAAATTCATGAATAGATCCAAAACACCATAGGTAACTCTAAGTCACCCAACCATATCAAAGGATAATTACAACAAACGGTGAGTTAGAATGCTTTCTAGATCTGAGGATGTAAGCATTTCTCTTCCTTTAACAATCGAGGCAAAAGGAAGAAAGGAATATTAAAGCCTGCAAGCGAATTAAAAGCATATGAACAGACTCTTAGTCTATGAGTTCTGCCTGCCCACTAATTGTTGATCATAAGATTTAAATTAGCTATCTGTATGTTATGAGACTATACTGCTTCCAGAATCAACTTCCTATGCAACTAAATGCAAGCACCTCCAAGTGTAGTAAAAGTTGATAGTTGAACTTCTCTTTGTTACAAAGTCTAGATGAAGAAAATATAGAATAACCAAAGTAATTACTAGCAAAGCAGAAAGTCATAGCTCAAAAATGAATTTCAAAACAAAACTAGTCAATCTTACCCAAACGGCCAATGTATGCAGTCTCCAACAGCTGCACAATAGGATCGATGGCCTGTCCACCAAACGCTGGTAAAGACAGCATTACAAGCTCGCGCCTAACATTTTTTGCAGGGTTATCAGTAGGAGCCACACTCTTGTCATTAATTCCACTTATTTGAGAAGAGACGATCCCATTCAATTCACTGCAAACAAAGAGAATTTATTCGAGTTGACTATCCAATTCGAGAAGCACATGTAACATAGTTATAGTATGTCAACTAATGATCAAATGTCTTATATTTTGCTAGTTAGTCAACACAATTTAGGGGCAAGAACTATCTCGAGACTCTTCAAGGAAGCAATAACGCAGACAGCCACCTAGTAGTAGTAGTAGCCAATAATTGAATTCTCTGAAAAGCTCATTTTACATAAATAAACATGAAGCATTAAACAAATAGGTAATCATACGTAGGCCCTCCAGTTGAGTTTGAAGGTTGAGATTCTTGTTTAAGAGCAACAGCCCCCTCCACATCATCATCCGGAGTTAAGTGACAATTCAATCTTGTAAAAACCGGCCTCCTCTGACGGATAGTGGGACATGGCAGCAACAATTTTGCCCTGTCCAGAGACAGAGAGCCATCAAAACTTCTCCTTTTTCCCAGCAAACACCAAAACCCTCTCACGTTTGGCAATTCCCTTCTTCCTTTAGATAAGCCGGAAGAAACCGCGGTGCCACCGGCGAGTTGCGCAGCCGCCATGTCCTTTCACAATGCACTCGAGAAGTCTTCTTCTGACGAGGAAAGAAAACGGGAAAACTGTGGAGTGAGGCAACATGTGAAAACAACTAATTCCATATGTATCCCGAGTTTGTGATATTTCCGAAATCAAAGGGAGATGAGAAAGAAACAATAACAATTTAACAATAAAAGGCGGTTGGATTATTTTCTGACCTTTGTTTTATATAACAACAGACAACAGTGTAGGAAAAGAAAGGTTTGAGCCCGCGAGAAGAAAATACACACAAATTTGTGAGATGGCTTAAACTATTCGATTCAGTCCGTGGTAAATTGCGTCGACAATTTTCTTTTGATTATTGTTGATGATACTCCGACACGGGCTGGCTATTATTGTTGAATGTTGATTTACCATATTCCACAGGCCACACCCAACTTTTCTTTTCTTTTCTTTTTTTGTTATTTTATCTCTGTTTGATTTTATCTTCATTTTTCTTAAAATAAGTCGGCCCACTCCAATGAGTTTGGATTTTTTATCATCTTCAATTATATTGGTGAATGATCCATAATATTAATGATTTAAAATTTATATTAGAATAATATATATTTTAATATTGGTAAATTTTAAAAGGTAGGATTTGTCATATGATCACACACAAAGCAATTAGCAATATACGATTTTATTTGTGTTGCAATATACTCCCTCCGATATTTTTGTATTAATCATATTTTTATATGAGTTGATCTTTTTGTATTGGTTCATTTCATAAATGGAATTGTTACTTTGATTTTAACCACACAAATACATGACCCCACATTCTAATTTAATTTTCAACCATACTTCTACCAATTAGTACTCCCTCCGATTTTTTGTATTGTTCACATTTCTATATCAGGTTAATTTTTTTTGTATTGGCTCATTCCATAAATGGAATAGCTATTTAATTTTTAACCACACAAACACATGACCTCACACTTTATTTTAATTTTTAACCATACAATTCTTTCCATCAATTATTTCCTAAAAGTCTAAAACTATGTGCCCAAAAGTGGTGGCCAATACAAAAAAATCGGAGGAATTTCCTAAAAGATAAATATTTGTGTTAGGTCGTCGGCCTAACATTAGGCCAATTGTTTGTCGCTCATATTCTAAGCCATGAGTCGAGCGAGGGGGAGCCGAGGCGAACTCGGAGCGAGTCGTAAAAGCATAATTGTTGTCGGTTTCATTATCTATATATTAATTATCGAAGCCGAAGGCGAAGCCGTTTGTTGCCCCCTATTATTATTGTTGGTCTAATTATTTATATATTAATTGGGTCAGGTTTAACGTTAGACCGAACTAACGTAAATGTGATTCTTCCTAAAATTGTGTGTTCTAATTAGTTCCATATTTCTGTAGAATGAAATATTGGTATTCAAACGTGAAAATTTACTACTATTATTGAATAACGACAACTACAAGAACAGAGGAGCAACCTCAGATTACAAGAATAACATTTCAATTTCCTAATGGTTTCCTGTCGAATAATGTAGGTCTCATATACAAATCCAAGCAAACAATTGCATTGTCACTTACACAAAAAGGGCAGAAAGCATGACAGCATGGATGAAAATGGCAAGTCCATTCCGTGTCCAACCTTGCAAGCTGGTGGCAGACGATCCAGGTGGAGGCGACGGAAGAGGAGGAGCTGTACCCAAAGATCACAAAGGAGATGTTCGTTAGAAACACGAAGAAGAGGATAGAGAAACTCCTCATGAACCTACCGGGGCATGTAGACACAGTGTCCAACATTGTCTGAATCACTGGGTTGTAACCAGTGTAGATGCAGGTGGTGGCATTACAACCGGAGGATGTTGTGTTTCCGAGCAACAAATTCTGTGAACCAGCACATTGGATGAGGGGGCACGATGAATTAATCCCAGCAGGTTCACATTGTAACCTGAGCAAATGAACCCCCAATGGTCAAGAATCAGACAAAGGAGATACAGAAAGTTTAGTAAGAGATATCCACTTACATCAAGTTGGTTGCAATATCACACTTGCACTTTACACAGGTATTAGCAGTCACAACGTAGGCGTCACTTGGAACGAGCAAAGGGTAGTCCAAGGAATTGTTGGATATCATTGAAGAACAAGCTGCAGGTAAGGACATATCAGACACAGTGGAAACTAATGCAACATGCTTATTCTTCCAATCACTATTCATGATCTTTCATGTCATGGCTTCTTCAGTTAATCCCATAAAAACAAAGCAGTATGTTTGCGCATAACGTACTAATTTGGCATCAAAAATCCCGAAAGAATTTCGAGCTTCTTAGAGAAAAAGGCTTTATTTAAATAAATCAAAGGCAAACAGCAAAGAAGACAAAGAGGAAAAGGATAAAACCACGTTGACCTAAAAACTGATAAGAAATACTTAATAAATTAAAATTACTTAAATCTTTTCCTGTTCCCAGTAATCCCTTGTTCTCAAACATGAACCCCACATAATTCTTCCACATTCTCTGCTCAGAACTCAAAAAGGTTGGATTTTAAACGGAGAAAGTCATAAATATGGTTAATTTTCTAAAAAAAAAGTGAAGAAATTGGTTGGTAGGAGTACCTCTCAAAGGGACATCAATGACATCATCAGCCTTGAGGTCTTGAGGGCCGGTCAAATTATTGAGCTGCATCAGCGTCTCCTGAGACACATTATACTGCTGGGCGATCCCCTCGACGGAGCTGCCCGGCGCTACCTCGTGGCCGTAGTGAACAACGGGCTGGGCTCCCACTGGGTCGCAGCTGCAGGGGAGGGGAATGGTGAGATTGCTACCCTCGATGATGACGTCAGCGTCAGTGATGTTGTTGGCGGCCTGTATCTCTTGGAAGGTGACGATGTTGGAGAAGACCTCGGCGGCGATGTGGTAGAGGCCGTCGCCGGCCACGACGGTGTAGACGGGGAGGCCGTTGGAGACCCCGGTGCCGTTCCTGCAGATGCAGGGGAAGGGGATCCTCACCGTCCGCTTCTCGGGGACGGGAGTCCTGCCCGTGGTGTTGAGGGGGAGGTTGTTGGCGCCCAGGATGGACCGGAGATGGACCACGCTGAAGAGGGACTGGATGCCGCCCAGAGTGGTGCGGTTCGGGCTCACGTAGTCCACCACGGCATCGCAGGTGGCGCCGCTCGACCTGCAACGGAAGGTCTTTGCGGAGGCGGAGGTCAAGAATATCATCAGAATCGACAGTGTGAGCTTAGCAGCCATTTTTGGGGGATGGGAAAGCCAAAGAGGATTACCAGTAGGAGGTGCTTAAAATGGGGGAGGGCATTGACGTTGACGGAGGTGGGAAAGGATAGAGATGGGACTGGAATGATGAAATCAAAATGATGGTGGAGCCGAGCCGCCACACGGAAATTTCCATACATTTATGCTCAATCAAATATTATTCCATTCATTTTTCCTCAAACTATAATAAAAAAGGTCGTATTGTTCTACCACGGCATTACATATACTACTACTCTTAAGTCTTAACAAAAGTAATTAATTATGCGTGTCACTTGCTTCACCTTGTGCTACATATGAAATTGTTTGAGGTTGAATATTTTGTGTTCAAATTTATACTGATGTAGAATTTGATTGATAATACTCCCTTTCTTCATAAAAAGTGTTCAACTTTCTTCTTTTGACAAAAAATTCTCATAACTCAACCCTCACATGATGGTAGTTCATGGTACCATTACTCTACTCACAATATTCCTCTTAATTTTTATTAAAACCCGTGCAAAGTGGAACACTCTTTGTGGACGGAAGGAATAGTATACATAATTGTAAATAAAAATTAGTAGACATTTTTTTTTTAAATGTAAATTTGAAATGTACAATTAATTTTTTATTTTTTTAAATTAATTTTATACAACATTCGTAGACGAACCCTACTTCAAAAGATGAATCAAAATTATACAATAAAATTTAAATTAAAAATTGCAATGAAAAGGATTAAAGTGTAGTAGTGCTATTTCCACTTAAGCCTTAGACATCAAATACTGAAATATACATCAAATGCTTATTTATTAGTATATTTTAATTTGATATGGAAAATGTTTTAACTAAACTAAATATTTTTCCGGGTAACAATCTCACATGCTCTGATGGCCGTGGGCCGTGTCCCTTGCCCTTGGGGCATGAACATTATTTAACGAATGATTAACAGTACTAAATATAAGGACTGCCGATATTAAAAATATCATAATAAATGCAATTTCGGAAGTAATGGTGGGAAAATGTAGTTAGTCAAGTGAGTGCAATAAATGCCTTTTGACTCTGGAGTTGGAATAAGTAATACTTCCTCCGTCCCGGCTATCTTGAGGCGTTTTTTTTTTTTTTTTTTGCACAGGATTTACAGAGAGTTAAAAAGTAAAGTGATGATAGAAATATATATTATTTAAAGTTATGAGTGTTATAAAGGTATCCTAATAAGGAAATCTCTCAACTTAGTTGGAACGGTTCAAAAAGGAATACGTCTTAATTTAGTTGGGACATAGGGAATAAATTTGTTTGCATAATACTGTAAAAGAGAACAAGAGAGCAAGCAATATACGAGATGATAAAAGCAAAATCAGTATCAAGATTCTTGCATATTATTTTAAAAAAAATCTGCCTTTGTCCATTGACTTTTACTGGTGATAATATATTGTATTATTGTATCATGTGGAACGCAAGCAACATTAATCATTAATCTAAACACGACTACACACGCGCTTATACATAATTAATTAATTGTTTCAATTCACATTTGAAAAGAGAACTGCGAGTTCAATGGCTACTCGCTACTGAGTTCTGACTAACGTGAAACTGCACGGTTAATAATTCCAACGGCTGCTCTCACATTATTTTCGACTTTTCTAAAAGGGATATTGACATATAAATACACAAACTTTGGATCAAGTTTGGTTTTTAACACAAACTTTAAAAATTATCAATTAATACACGAACTTAGATGGTCGGAACAATTTTGACACGGTTTACATTTTCGCCGAAATTAAATCTGACTTGGACGCCAAGTGGCACTATTTGTATGAGGTGGAGCCTACAAAGAATCCACATGCATCCAACATTATTTAAGCTTAAATAATATAAAAGAAAATTATCTTTTTTAAGTTCTTCGCAGTTGTCTCTTTCAATCTACAGCCTCTCGAAAAAATTTTGCGGGTTTGTAATGAGACTCAGATCAATTCATGGAAGAATTTGCAATCGATCTACAATCCAAACAACAGTATCTATGAACAATCCAAATCTGATTTTTTTTTCTTTTTAACAATCCAAAACGACGTCATTTTACTAGCCGTCCGATTTGTCCACGTCAAAATTTTGGTGTGCCACGTCAATTTTAATTTGGTCGATAACAGACTCCGTGTCAAAATTGCTACAACCACCTAAATTCGTGTATTAATTGACAATTTTAAAGTTTGTGTTAAAAACCAAACTTGATCCAAAATTGGTGTATTTATATGCCAATTTCCCATAAAATAATAGACATATATACCATATCTGTTCTTCTTGTGCGACAAGTTATTGAAGCATAGTCAAATTCTAGTTAACTTCTATTTATATTCAATAACTAGGATGTTTGTAATATATATATATGCTAATTAATCATCCAGACTTCTACGAACAAATCCTATAAAGGAATTAACGAACAAATTTTGTTTTTGGTGAAAGATTTTGCAGATATTTTTAATTATGTGGCACTACAGAAGCTTGGTTTCGTATGCTTTTCGTGGCCGGTTCAACTCGAAAATCGGTCAGTTTTAATTTGGTCAATTTTAATTTGGTCGATAAAAGGCTCCGTGTCAAAATTGCTACAACTACCTAAGTTCGTGTATTAATTGATAATTTTTAAAGTTTGTGTTAAAAACCAAACTTGATCCAAAATTAGTCTATTTATATGCCAATTTCCCTTCTAAATATTCTTTTTCCTTTTTTTTATTGACTTAGAAAGTTCATATTTGCTTTGATTATTACATACTATACTTCAAGTGAGAATGGTCATTATGTATGAAACTAAGAATTGATCATAGAAGCTTATAAATTGTTGCAAAGTGTTTGGCAAAATAAGATTATCAACAGCTTATAAGATGTGAAAATAAGTTTTAGGAGCTTATAAACTCCACAGAAAACAAGTTGTTCAATCCCAACTTATTTTTTCATAATTTTATAAGCAACCATTATTACCAAATATCCTTGTTATAATTTATCATTTCCATCATTTACCTTTTCCATTTCATTTCTTTTCAATTTTCTTTCTCTAAATATTATTTTTCTTTATCTAAACTTACAATTATCAATCTAACTTATAAACGAATTATTCAAGCAATTTGACAACTTATAAGCTTTTAAGACATTACATTTAATAAGCTCTTTAAAATAAATTTAGCCAAACACCCCCTAAAGGGGACATAAGTGGCGGCATATGGGGAGACTATGGTGGCGTTTGGTTCGTGTGATTAAATGGATATGATTGATAGCATAATTATCCTTTAAATCTCCTCCTTTTAATCCATCCTTCCTCCTTTTTATGAACCCCACCACTCCTTATGCCCTCCTTTTCACTCAAATGTGTGATTATTGGTGGGATTAATAATCACACTCATTTGACTAGAAAGGAGGGCATATGAGGTTGTGAAATTCAAAAAAAAAAGTACATATGAGGTTGGGAGCCATTATAAGTTTTGTGAAAAAGGAATGAGATAATCTGTTAGAAATATCTTAGAGAAATTTGCTAGCAGATGAATCAAGATTGGCGCGCGGGCTGGTCCATCATTACTGTCATTTGGACTTTGGAGTGATAGAGAACAACCAAATTAAAACAAGAAAAAATAAAATTCAGGATATTGTAGACCACATTTAATTGGTCGTCTATTTTTTGGTCAATCACCTATTTAATGGAACATTGGGAATTTACTTGAAAAATAACATTATTATAAGAATTTAATTGTTTTACGCTAGAAATACTTTAGAATTTATTTGTTAAATATATGGCAATTAATTTTATTATTTTGATAAAGGCCGCATCACGGAAGATTCGAAATTGAATTATTGGTCTTGGGCATTAACCTCCTACCACAAGACCAACACATATATATATTACAATTAATTTTTATTTAATAAGTATGTGAGTGATGTCCAAAATTTGTGATGACGAGGAAAAGAAGGGAGTCCCCCTTAGCACGCAGGTGGACTTTGTAACGACTCCGACTTCCATTGACTTAGCACAGCTATATACAACAAGAAGCTAGTAGCCTAGCAGAATATACAATATCGATAGTTTTACAACAAATATGCAGCCTTCAATTCTTATTCTGGTGATGATCATGATCTTGGCCTCCTCACCAACACTACTAGTTTCATCAGAGTCGAACTGCAGCAACACCCGTTGCGGCGATATAACCATCCCTTTCCCTTTCGGCACCACAGAGGAATGCATCATCGCACCCACTTTCCGGGTGACTTGCAACCGCACAGCTTTCGATCCCCCGAAGCTCTTCTGGCAGAACTCCACAATCGAAATCACAGACATATCCCTCGACGGCCAGATGAAGATACTGGCGCGCATAGCCAAGGATTGCTATGGCGACGGCGACATCAAGATACCGACGCATACGAACCTGACGCTTACCAGATACTTCAGGGTGAGTAATACAGCGAATAAGTTCACCATCGTGGGGTGTGATTCGTACGGCTACGTCAGGGGGCGCAGGGGCAACCGCAGCTTCACCACGGGCTGCACCGCCATGTGCAGCTCCGTGGCGGATCTCACAGACGGGGCGTGTGACGGCGTCGGCTGCTGCCAGACCACTATCCCTAAAGATGTGTGGAAGGTGCGGAGTCAGGTAGGGAGTTATTCCAATTATACCCATGTTTCCGACATCAGCAACTGCAGCTATGGCTTTGTTGTTGAGGAGAATGCCTTCAAATTCTCTAAAGCCAATCTCACCAACTTGTCCAACGTTACAAGACTGCCTATGGTTCTTGATTGGGCCATTGGCAATGCCACGTGCGAGGAGGCCGCCACCAACGCCACCACCTATGCTTGTGTGAGTGCAAACTCTGCCTGCTACAAACCTGAAAACGGCTATGGCTATCGATGTCATTGCAAGGGCGGATTTCAAGGAAATCCTTATCTAAATCATGGCTGCACAGGTATTATTACCTTACCTTCTGCCTCTTTTCCACTTCTATATCTGTTAATGAATGAACTGCAATTGTTTGTTAATTAATTCCAGATATTGATGAATGCGCAAATAAGACACATGATTGCACCAACAATGAGTACTGCACGAATACAATCGGGAATTTCACATGTTCTTGTCCGGAAAAACACGATGGTGATGGAAGAGGTGAAGACGGCTGCAAACTTGCCTCAAACAAGCAGAATATGAAGACTGCCCATATCTTGATTGGTAATTAAAATATTCGTGAAATTTTGGCACATATTAGTAAAATTTTGGCTTCTAATAAATGACAAACAAATTACAGGAGTTGCCTCTGGTATCATTGCTCTGCTACTTGCTATTATACTCTTCTACTTGGAACTCAAGAGAAGATCACTCAGAAAGAGGAAGCAAGCATTCTTTCTTCAAAACGGCGGGCATATGTTGCAAGAGAAACTTGCAAGTAGAGAAGTCTCACCGGAGATGGTGAGGATTTTCAGCTTATCGGAGCTAGAGAAGGCCACCAACAACTTCAACACCAATATGATCATCGGTCGGGGCGGCTTTGGCATGGTTTACAAAGGCGTGTTAGCGGATAACAGAACAGTTGCGATCAAGAGGTCTATAAGAGTTGATCCCACCCAAACCGAGCAGTTCATCAACGAAGTCTTCGTTCTCTCTCAAATCAACCACAGGAACGTAGTGAGGCTTCTTGGTTGTTGCCTAGAAACTGATGTTCCCCTTCTTGTCTACGAGTTTGTCACCAATGGAACCCTCTCTTCGCACATACACAACGAGGCTAAGGCGCGTCTTCTTGATTGGAACACGCGTCTCAAGATTGCTGCAGAAACTGCAGGAGTCCTCTCCTATCTGCACTCTTCGGCTTCTACTCCCATCATACACAGGGATGTTAAGACGGATAACATTCTCTTAGACCATACTTTCACATCAAAGGTGGCAGATTTTGGAGCTTCCAAGTTGGTTCCTGTTGATATCGCGGAGCTATCCACAATGGTGCAAGGGACTTTTGGATACCTAGATCCTGAATATATGCAGACGAACCAGTTGACAGAGAAGAGCGATGTTTATAGCTTTGGAGTAGTTCTGTTGGAGCTGGTAACGGGGCGTAGAGCATTGAGTCTTAATAGGCCAATAGAGGAGAAGAGCTTAGCCAACTATTTCCTTTTTGTACTCAAACAAAATTTGTTGCTCGAAATCCTTGATGAAAATATTGTAGGGTTAGGAAATATGGAGCAAATATCTGCAGTCGCTAAGCTTGCCAAAGAATGCTTAAATGTGAAAGGCGAAGATAGGCCGAGTATGAAAGAAGTAGCAATGGAGCTAGAAGGGCTGATACTCGGAGGCAAGCACTCATGGGAAAGAAGAAATGTTGAGAAGGAAGAAGAGATGGAGTCTTTGGTTCCAAATGATGATGGAATGTGTAAGTTTATTAATGGCGATATGAGCTCGAGTGTGGGATATGATAGCATCTCCAGAGATCATATTGTTTTGCCAATGGATGGAGGAAGATGATAAAGGTTTGAGCAATTAGGTGTGTATGTAATCGTGTGATTCATGTTGTTGTCTTGTGATCATGTTCTTTTTATTTGGTGCAATTTAGTATTGTATCACATATTGTGTGTTATAATCATACTGGAATGAGTCTGTTTGCCAATTGTGATATGGGATAAGATAGTATCTGCAAGATCAACTTTGAGCAATTAGGTATTTGTGTATGTATTCATGTTGCGTCTTGTGATTAAGTATTGGTAATTAAATAAAATTATTTTTTAAATGCAACTTACACGGTTACACCTCTCTCTCATTCTCCAACTTTAACTATCGACATAATCGAGATCCGACTCTTCTAGAGTTCCACCCTCAACTCATCCATGAAAGTCTTCACCTGTCGGATCTTTCAATTATGTCAATTGTTGAAACTCATTCTTGATAATTTAGAGAACCACAGAAGAAAAAAGAAATTTGTACAATAACGTAAGAATGGAATACAATATATAGTCTGAGTAATCTAATAGTAATAAGGAAAATAATATAATAACCATTTTACAAAAGATAAAATTTAACCATTCATATAAAAAAGATAAAAATTAGCTTCCCTTATCTTATTACCTCTTTTCTGACTACTTTTATTATTATTTTAGATTATTAGTAGGATTTGGTGCATCTGCTTTGTTCCTGTAGTAGCCCGACAACCCCACCCTATGCGGAACTGACGGTCCACCTGCCTATGAACGGTATATTTACTCGATAAATCAATTATAACAAAAGACCAACAAATTTTTAGAATAGTAAAGCGAATAACTAAGTTTTTAAATAAACACTCCCGGAGTTTAGTTATACAAGATTAGTTTAACGAAATCAAAAGCAGCGGATAACATTGGAACGAGGAGAAATCGATGTCGGGGCGCCGAAAGAGCCGGCCAGCGGCCGCTGGGCCGCTGCCCCCAGCGGCCGCTGGCCTCGCTGTCAGCAAGTTTTAAATAGGTTTTCAACCTATTTTTCTAGGGTGGCGCGCTGGAGACTGGAGAGTGACTACTCCTGGCGATTTTACGATAGTTTTTCGAGATTATTACGTTTAGATTGTTCTTTGATTCCGTGTTTGGATTGCTACGACATTCTACCCCGGTTTAGTTTGAATCTTTCTCGTCTTTCTATTGGATTGTGGTTTACTCTTGTTACTTTTCTCGTGTTGGTTTTACATTAAGTTTCGTTGTTTGATTTCTCGTTCCGTTATTGTTTCTTCGCTCATGATCCATTCTTGTTCATGTTGATTGAGTTGGATTATTCTTGTTCTTCATTTGGCTATTCGATTATGCCTAGGGTTATTCGTTTCAATTCTCACATTGCTTTCTCGTTAATCTCTCGCCTAGGTAATCTATAGTTTTTAGGTAACGCTCAACTTCTCTTTGGTGATTAGGATGTGTAGGAATTTAATCGCTTTTGTTAGGCAATATTAATAAATGCCCTGTTAAGTTTTCCTTGAGAGATGACTCGGATTAGCTTGCTCACTAGGACGACTTCGTAAGATTGCGAGAGATTTTAAAGTGAACTTTTTGGTCGAACAGCTACACTGAAGTTGAACTCTTACGCCATTAATAATTAACGCCCAACATATGAAGATTCATATCATGACAAAAAATAGCCTTTTGCCTAAAACATCCAAAATCCAACTATTTAATCTCTGAAGCCATAGTTGAACCACAATCAGTATAATCGTATCACATATTGATAAAGAAAACCATAAAATAAGTAATCATAATTTCAGTACTTTTCGGGCATTAAAAAAAAAACTGAAGCCATAAACTCTCGACAAAGAGAAAACAATGAGGAATAGAGAGATAATTAATCCAACGCACATGAAACCCAAAACATATGAATCAGAATAATATCGACATTTTTCATCGAATAATTACCGCAACGATTAATGGTGGTTAAAAAAAAGAAATTTGAATACGAATCCAACTGTAATTTCGATGTATAACAAAATTATATCGACAATTCTCAGAGATCGTGTATAGAGCGGCTCTGATACCACTTGTTAGAATTAAATCAATTAATTCAAACTTTAATACCATAACTCTATCACGATAATCCGAGAACTTAAACCATAGCGGAAGCACAAACTTGATGCCATAGTTGAGAATCGATACCGGTTGTATTGACTTATGATCTTCCAGCGAATACGGTTCTGTCTCTGTAAAGTTTTCTCTGATGGGATAGAAAAAAAAAACAAAATGCAGTACCGTTTCCTGGGGACCAGAATCATTATATATAAACCTAATTAATTAGGTTATCCACTATTTATAATTTGGCCTCTCATCAAATTATAAATATAACTTATTAGTATATACATAATATAATAGCAATATATATATTATGTGCTTATAATTATTAGATTTATAACGTAATCTGCCTTGAAATGTATTTATTTTAATATCATCAAATTTTGAATTTCATCACCCAACATATATTAAATTACTGAATGAATTGAAAGAGACTCCTCGGCCCAAAAGATTGCATATATAGATTCTGTAGAATTATAACATAGAGATATAATAACTATTAACTAATTAATATGACCGACATTGTGAGATATATAAATGATGATTGTGAAACTAGCTTCCAACTCCTCATGGGTTGCAAACTAGCTGTTTTCATATAAGATGGAGTAGTTAAAATCGCATATTTCCTCCTAATAATAACTATATGAACCAGAGAGTTGTCTCACCAGTCACCACAAATACAATATCGCATACACACGCACTAAATACACTATTTGATTGTATGGTAAGTGCAATAATTACAAACTAATCTTCTAATTATTTCATTCTTAGCTTTTCATATTTAACGGTAGGTGGGAGTATGCATCAACATGATTGGACATTCGACGCACATATATCTTCAAGCTTATCCTCAAATTTGAAGTTTTCCATCACATTTTCATACATAAAATCCTCATGATAATTAATGATAAGATGGGATTTTATGAACAATTACATCGGAGTTTTTTTATTTGTTAAATATTGCTACGTCGAGTTTCAATTCCATACTATACACATCAATAAAATGATATTGGGTACGGACAAAAGTTTTCCACACTCACTAACATATCAGTCCAATAAATACAAAAAAGAAAATAAAAAGTAGAATTATGAAACTTTTCGATCTTGTTAAATTCTTTTTTACTAAGCGTACCTTGTCCTTGTAGTTATTATCTCTGTTTTATTTCTATGCAGATACTATTGTGCAGCACTTCATGCGATGTGACACCATGTAAGAACATTAATAATTTGGGATCATATCCATTTATATAGGAAAAAGTGCTAATCGAGCCATGCCTGGAATTTCAGCAAGAACAGTTCGAGCAAAATACGTAATTATTTATTGATATTATTAATTGAAAAACCGATCACATTAACTCGATTTTAATTATTTTTTAATCTCGTTGTGTAGAAATTGAGGTTCATCGTTGTCGTGGTAGAGACAGATGCCTTGCCAAAATATGTAACTCCAAATAATAAATTAGTTGCCCAACAAACGAAGAATGGGCAGCAGCAGGAATATATTTATTTTTATATTGGAGGCAAGCTGGCATTCAATGCTCAAATTTGTAAATTTTAGTACTGTAATAATACACACAGTAGATTCCGATTCGAATTGTAACATGTGCCATAGTGCTACTAAAAACTGTAGTAGTATTACAATATGCAGGCCTGGTATATGTCATTTTTATGGAGTTATTATATATGTCACTTTAGTGGTTTCACTGAAAACAAATTTAAAATGTCAAGTTATATTTGTCACTGCTCGCAGTATTTTTCAAGTAACTCATTCTGCATGGCATCTTTCTAAAAGGCTAAAAGCTAGCGTAACAATATCACCGATAAATAATCAAAATCCAAGGTGATTATATATATATTATGTATAGGATGATGAAATATATCTAAATGGCATGCAGATTTCCTTATCACAATAAAAAAACAAATACTGTAACTAAAAAAGCCAAAGGTGAGAAAGAATTTGATTAGAAGTTGGTATTAAATGTTTCCCACTCACAATCTTGACTGTCAGCAATGCCTTCACTCACCACCAACATGGTTCCAGCAATTTAATAAATTACATCAACCTCCAACTTGCTAATTAATCACTGGAAAATCCTTCTCCATTATTGGCTTCTTCCAGTTTTCAAGAAAAAACACCACGTGCCCCTACTATTACTCTACTCCTCAATTCAGCCATCACCGTTTCGTATTCCCAATATAAATCCTTCATTTTTAAATTTCACTTTTTTTTTGGTTGGATTTTGTTGTTCTCAAAGCCTAACTGGGATTCTCGGAGCTGTTTTTATTACTCCACTTTTCATGTAAGTTCATTTGCTTTCTGCTTTACTTCTGAAATTTTGTGCTCTTTTGTTAGAATAACGCTGCATTTGCTTTTTCCCATTTTACTTCTCTGCTTCATAACAATAACATTTGTGGGGTTTTCAAGAAACTATCATTTTCAACACTGCCTCCATGAATTAATTGCTCAAGCCAAGCACCACCAAAATCCATGGCAATTTCAAGATTCATTCTGCCAGTCTGCTTATTATCATGGAGTTTCTTGTTTTGGGGAACACACCAGCTCCAATCCTCTCAAACCCAAGTTCTCTTACAGTTGAGAAAGCAATTAGAGTATCCAAAACAGTTAGATTATTGGCTAACTCCTGCAATTGATCTCTGCTTTGCTTCTACTGCACAAGTGAACATCACATGCCAAGACAGCATCGTTGTTGAGATCAAAATATATGGTGATATGAAGGCGAGGCCACCAAGTTTTGATGGATTCCCAGTTCCTCAACAAACTCTGTCTGGGAATTTCTCCATGGATTCTCTGGTGGCCACGCTGTCGAGATTGAACAGTTTGAGAGCTCTAACTCTTGTTTCATTAGGCATCTGGGGTCCGATTCCGGTTAAGATTCATAGGCTGCATTCTCTTGAGTTATTGGATTTGAGTTGGAACTTTCTATACGGATCTGTTCCTGAGACTTTTCCAAGAATTCTGACCCTTCAATTTCTCAAGCTTGATGGGAACTTCTTGAATGGCACTTTTCCTGATTGGATCAATCCGTTTTCGAATCTCACGAGCTTGAGTTTGAAGGCCAACAGGCTTAGTGGTCCATTGCCTCCTTCACTGCAGAAACTTACCTCATTGACTGATATCAATTTGTCAAACAACGTGATCTCGGGGAAGCTGATGGATCTCAGTGGCTTATCGAGCTTGACTTGGATGGATTTGAGCAACAATAGGCTTGATTCTGGCCTTCCGAGTTTGCCAAAAGGCGTAACTGCGGTTCTGCTTAGCAACAACTCTTTCTCGGGGAGAATCCCTGCGCAATATGTAAAACTAAGCCAGCTTCAGCAGCTTGACCTTTCTTTCAATGCACTTACTGAGCCAGATATAGGGGCAGTCCTCGCCTTGCCTAATGTGTCTTCCCTCAACTTGGCGTCGAATTTGCTGACTGGATCGCTCCCACCGCGTTTGAGCTGTGGGAGCAAGCTTCAGTTGGTTGATATATCCAACAATAAGCTGAGAGGCACGCTGCCGTCTTGTTTGAGCTCCAATGTGAGGAATAGGACTGTTCGGTTTAGCGGGAATTGCTTGCTGACTGATCAAAAGCATCAGCACCCGGAAACATACTGTGCGGCTATCCTCCAAGAGAAGGCGAAACCTCAAGAGAAAAAGAGTGTGGGAGTGTTGATAGGCGTGATTGGTGGGATTGCTGCGGTTGTGGTGCTTCTAGCTGTTGTCTTTCTTGTGTTCTGTCGGAAGTATTGCCCTCATGGGACGTCAGAGCAGCACCTGCTGCAGAAGGCGGTTCATGATAATTCTGTCACCGGATACACTGCAGAGATTGTGACGAGTGCTAGTATGTTTTTCAACTTCAGTTTTATCGTAGTTGTTTGGAGTTTGGACATCATGAGCCTTTCTAAAGCATTGCATTTTGCTCAACAGGGTATATTTCTGATGCAGCAAAGTTGGGCGTGCAGGGCTCACCAGCTCATCGTCCGTTTTCACTAGATGAGTTAAAGGCAGCTACCAACAACTTTGACAGTTCCGCCTTGATGGGAGAAGGTTCGACTGGAAAGGTACAAATGCTTCGGTATTCATTGATGCTTAGACTTTGGATGAAACTTTTTGTATGCGGTTATGGAACATTTACTATGTGCAAGAATCACTTATAGTTCACAGTAAAGACTTGTTGTGCCTAGTTTCCTCTAATGAATATGTAATTGGTTGAACACTATTTGAAAATGGCTCTTCTGCTCGGGAATGAAATGTCCTGAATGTTGGAAATCTTTTCAATCTTGTGGCTTGAATGGGGCATCCCTTGTTTGCTCCTCAGATATACAAGGGAAGATTGGATAATGGCACCCTGGTAGCTATACGGTGCCTGGTAGTGTCGAAAAAATATACAATACGGAATTTGAAATTGAGACTCGATTTGTTGGCTAAGCTCCGACATCCTCATCTGGTCTGCTTCTTGGGACACTGCATTGAGAGTGAAGGAAAAGAAGTGTCTGGGGCCAATAATGTCTATCTCATCTATGAATACGTACCAAATGGCAATTATCGAGCTCATCTTTCTGGTGAGGATCGCATAGCAGCAACTTTCGAAAATCTCATTAGCAACTATGATCTATGAACCAAAAGTACTATTGTGATGGGATCCCTTATAACTGTTGTTTTGCATTGCGCTCTCAGAAACGAATCCAGAGAAGGTGCTCAAGTGGTCTGATAGGCTGGCTATATTAATCGGCATTGCCAAGGCCGTCCATTTCCTGCACACTGGAGTGATTCCTGGTTTCTACATCAACCGCTTAAAGGCAAACAACATCTTGCTAAACGAGCATAGGATAGGGAAGTTGAGCGATTATGGGTTGTCTGTTGTAGCTCAAGATATTGACAAAGACAAGGTAGGCACTCTTTGCACATCACATCAATAGTGGTAGAAGATTTTGTAACACTGCAACCACTTACTAATTTATCTATGTATCCTTTTTCTCCAGGAGAAAGAAGGAGCCCTGAGATCATGGTAAGACCGCGTTTCAATCAGAAAGTAGAGATGGGTTTTTGCCCTTTTGTGATGACATCGGTTTTGACCATCACCATCTGTGTTTGCAGGCAAACAAAGAGCCTAGAGGATGATATTTATAGCTTTGGTATCATACTACTGGAGTCGCTTGTTGGGCCGTCGGTTCGTGCAAGAAAGGAGTCATTTCTACTCAATGAAATAGTACATCTACTCATTCTCAATAAAAGCAATCATATTTGAACAACTTGATTGAATTAGCATTGCTCCACTGATCACTGAGTTGGGTTATGTTTATAGGTTTCCCTTGGCAATCCAGAGGGGCAGAGGCGAATAGTTGATCCAATCGTGCTGGCATCTTGCTCGCAAGAATCACTTTCCATTGTGATATCCTTGACGATCAACTGCATCTCCACGGAGTCATCAACTCGCCCGTCTTTTGAGGATGTGCTATGGAACTTGCAGTACGCGGCTCAAGTTCAGGCGGCGCCAAACGTTGATCCCAGAACAGGGAAGACAGTGGTGTCTCCGTAACTTAAGACGTTGGTGTATGTATGTATTTCTGGATCTTACTATCTAATAAATTTTTATCACTATAAGATGCCTTTGCTTTCACACCTTGTCAACTGTAAATCTTGTTTGGCTGCTACTCTACTTGGTTTCATAAGAATAATTCAATTTTTAATTCTTCAAATGTGAATATTATGGATTCATCTACCGCACTTGAAATGCTTCTAATGGCAAACCTTGCTCCCATTTATCCAAGATAGCCTCTTCGAATTCATGTCATATCATGTGTGGATAGCATGCTATTATTATAGACGAAAGAGTTTTTGGGTTCAATGTATAGTGATGTTAAATAATCCAGTTATCTCTGCAAGGACACTAAAAATATTTAAGAAATTGCAATTATATGTTTAATTTTCAGAGATTTATGTCTAGCTAATACTGTAACTCTTGATCCACATCTAAAATACATATTAGCCCGACTTATTATTTATGAGGTGCATATATATACATTACACTATTCAAATCCAAGATATATTTCTTTATTACCCTGTCACAATTAATTACAAAAATTATGTATATATACATCGGTGTACGAGAGCTTTTATCATTACTAGCCAAAAGAACGTGCGTTGCACGTTTAACATATCATTTATTCAAAACTTTTACTACTGTTAGTTATGAACTTGAACCGTATGTTTACAAATATTTAGGTATTGATCATAAATCAAAACATAAAATTATTCCATAGTTATTTGATCGAATTAGATATTCTTTTATTTATCATGAGCAATAATTGTGTTATCCTCGTATGTTATTTCCTAAGAGTTATCATTTTTATACTTTTACAATATGGATAAAACACTAACTAATTTCATCATTATTTT
>JAYJMF010000073.1:3655241-3667942 GCA_036873715.1 Salvia sclarea
CCAAATTGAATAGGACCAGTTGTCACAAAAATAAAATATTTTGTCGAATAAAATAATTAAAATTATTTACTGTATAATTATTATATTTCAATTGATTGTAATAATAATTGAAATAATAATAATAATAATAATAATAATAATAATATTTTGCATATTCGACATGGGACGCTTTGTAGTAATTTGGAGAAGAGGAAAAGAATTGTGGGCTTATAGGGCTTGTAAATGTGAAATTATGGGCTTATATATGTGGGTTGTAATTTGGTTGTATTAAGGTGTTAAATAAGGAAAATATGATGTGTCAATATAGGGGAGGATGGGGGCTTAGGTGGAGGCCATGGCTCTAAATCCTATTATAGAGAAGATTATACTTACCAACAATTTTGTTTACAATAATTAATATCTGCAGCTTGTTTTAAAATGTAACTGAACATTTTAATTTTGTTTGCTAGTTTATTTTAAATAGATTTCTGTTGAAATTATAAAAACCATAATTATAAAGTTTATGGAGGATGGAAATGACTTCAAATTTACTCTCGAAAAATTAGGGAATGAATCAATTTAAGTACGGAGTATATTTTAAAGTCCACACTCATCTGACTAAAAGTCGCTAATGAATCTCAGCGCTTTTTTCCAATTCAAAAAATTCGGAAAAGCATAAAACAGAGAAAACGGGACAGCCCACCTTACATTTCGTGCCCCCCTCAATTAACACCCTCATCGTTCTCCTCGGGTCTGCAGTTTTCACAGAGAGAGAGAGAGAGAGAGATAATGGCAGCTTCGTCCGGCTCTCCCCGCAATCCAAGCACGGGAATTCAGGGGCTGGATAATCTCCCCGCAGCCCTAATCGCCACGATCATGACGAAGCTCGACATCCCCTCCATCCTATCACTGGCCTCCACGTGTAAGGCCTGCCGCTCCTGCGCCGCCGATATCCTCTCTTTCCTCCCCAATTTCCATCTACCAGTCAGTTTTCATGTTGACTTGTCACTAGATTTTTGCTTTTTATCCGAGCATTGAATTTTGATGTTTTTCCTTTTTGGGGATTTTTTTTAAGGATATTGCGCCTTCGGTGGATTTATTGAGGCCGCTGCTGCCGCCGAGCAACCCCTACTTGCGTAGCTTGAAGGTGGATTGCACGCGCCTCGACGATTCGTCGCTGGATTTCCTCCTCCACCCTTCCCTGCAGGAGCTCTACCTCCGGAATTGCGCGGATTTTAGCGGCAGGCTTTTGTCTGAGCTCGGACGCAGTTGCAAGGATCTTAGGTTTGTACGGCCGACGAAATTTCGCTTCTTTTGCAATAAATGTGCTGCTTTTGTGATTTTCTGTTGGTCATTGATACGGATTGGAACGTATTGTGTATTATTGAATGTAGTGGGCGTTTTACTTTTGTGTTTGTGTGTGTATTTGAAGCTGCGTTGCGTCTGATGTAATGTCATTTCAGGTTTCTGTATTTAAGTTCCGTAGCAGAGAAAAGGGGAAGATCAGTTGATGTATTGCATCTAGAGGAAATGCTCAGTGGTTGCACTCAGTTGGAAGTAAGGGTGTATCTTGATAATGTGGGAAAATGTTACAGTACAAATATTGTTTTGATTTGATAAAATTAGATTTGTTGATCGTATCAGAGATTGCATATAGTTTGGCCTGTATATCTTTATAGATAATCTCGGAGGGCAGTTAGATTAGATGAATTTGGTAGATCTCTTAAAGTAATGAGGTTCATTTTGTGTGTAGTTTCTGTGATTTGGAGTGATAAATATCAAGTAATTAGCTTTAGTCTTCAGAATGCAGAGAATATTTAGTGAAGTTACAGATTTGCTTCTATATTTTACCATAAGGTTTTGCAGATGTTTTAGCATGTAAAGATGATTCCAATTATTATCTTCAAGTTTAAATGTACTTTTGCTGCAGCTACTCGTTGTGCATGTGTTGTGAATAGGTTTCTGCCGCATGATGTTGTATAATATTTGTGAAACAATACAAATTTATCACAATGTTGCAGAACCATGTAATAACATAGGATATGCTAATGTGTTGACTTCAGCTTTCTTCGATAGTGTTGCTGTTTACCTTTCCTTACATTTGCTATCTCTCACTACGTTTCCTCTTGTTGAGTTCCAAACTTATTCATTTTGTTACAGCAGCATATTTCACAATAGTTTTATTATTAGACTATGTTTACATGTATATGTGCCTAAAATGTCCGCGTTAAATCAACATAGATAGCTGCTGTCTCCTTGATATATGTAAAACATAACGTGATTATTTTCAATAATAATCTCTTAATGGTTTCTTTATATCACTGACTGGGGAATTTATTATAGCATTTATTGCTGCCCAAGCCATTATGTAGAGCTAATCTTTCATGTGATCTATCTTTCATTTTGTGTTATATGTGTTAACCTTTGTAAACTTTTAGATCCCGAAATATACCTGAATACTTTCCTGCATCTGCCATGTTTAATGATGTTTTTGTACAAAGCAGCTATACATTGGGTATGCAGGAATTCTGACCCTGATGTTGCTTTTGTAGACATTGATCCTGATGTTTGATGTTTCCATATTTCTGCGTCATAGTTTTGCTCGTGTGTGGGCTTTAGCCTCGTCAAAACTCATGTCTCTCGAGATTGAGTATATTTCCTCAGTAATGGTGACAGAACTGCTTAGCCCTGCTGTGGGACCCCACCCATCATCAAGTCATCCCTGGCCATCCATAATGCCTAATTTACAGAAGTTATGCCTTTCTGTGGACTATATTACCGACACCATGGTGAGCACAATATCTACATGTCTCGTCTCCTTGACCCACCTGGATCTTCGAGATACACCCATAATGGAACCTAGAATGGCATTTGATCTCACAAACAACGGCCTTCAACAAATTAATGCTCACGGGAAACTAAAACACCTCTGTTTGGTGAGAAGTCAAGAGATTGCTCCTACGTTCTTCAAGCGAGTCAATGATCTTGGCATCCTTCTCATGGCTGATAATTGCTCGGCTATGGAGAGCATTTGTCTTGGTGGCTTTTGCCAGGTGACGGATACAGGTTATAAAACACTTCTGCATTCCTGCTCCAAATTATATATTCTCAGGGTGTTTCATGGAGCTCATCTTACTGACCTGGTCTTTCACGACATAGCTGCGACGTCCCGTTCAATGACACACGTTAGCCTACGGTGGTGTAATCTCTTAACAAACTTGGCAGTCACACGCCTGGCATCCAATGCAGATCTCTCCACTCTTGACTTGCGAGATTGTAGAAACCTCGGAGACGAAGCTCTTCGAGCTATCAGTACACTTCCCAAGTTGAAGACTCTACTTCTTGACGGCTGTGATATAACTGATGCAGGTTTGTCCTACTTAAGCAAAGGTGTGATGAATCGCCTGGTTACGTTGTCTGTGAGAGGATGCAAGAGACTCACAGACCGTTGCATTTCTTCCCTTTTTGATGGAAATTCCAATCCAGAATTGAGAGAGTTGGACCTGTCAAATCTTCCTAACCTCTCCGATGCTGCTATCCTTTTACTGGCGAGAAGCCGCATCCCGATATCGGAGCTGCGTATGAGACAATGCCCCCTCATAGGTGACACTTCTGTCATGGCACTAGCCTCTATGAAGGTTGACGAGAATGCATGGTGTGGCAGTAGCTTGAGGTTGTTGGATGTCTACAACTGTGGGGGCATAACTCAGCTTGCATTCCGGTGGTTGAAGAAGCCGTATTTCCCAAGATTGAGATGGTTGGGGGTGACGGGATCCATGAACAGGGATATAGTCGACGTTCTGGCAAGAAGCAGACCGTATATGCACGTTACCACGCAGGGCGAGGAGCTAGGGACGGAGCAGTGGGATAACATGGAGGATGCTCATTTGCAAGACTACGACGACATGGACGAGTTTGAGGAGTGGCTTCTTGGGGGAGGAGATGATGATGATGAAGAAGAAGAAGAAGAAGAAGAAGACATGAGCGATGCTGAGATGGAAGATGCAATTGGACATGAGTCATGATGGATCTGTTTGAATGATGAGGTGAAAAATCTATTCCTCGTGTAAATTACTTATCAACTTGTGCTCATTTTGTGTTGTAAGATCTGTGAATATCTAATTGTGATGATTGCTGACATTTGAGATTTTGGTACGTATATATCTGGGAGAATACCATAGGTGCAAGGTATCTCGATGTAGAAGGTTTTAGTGGGTTTCGAACTTGTTACTTTTGTAAATTGTAATATATCATCTCGATTTAGAGTGTTCTAGTAGTGGGCTTCAAACTTATAACCTATGCATCTCCATTTAGAGTGTTTGTGGGTTTTGGATACCACAGCCACAGTAACTGTTTTTTAGCAATGAAAGGGCCATGCTTTATTTTTGGGCCTTGCTGATGAACTCTATCAATAAAGAGGCTCACGTAATATATTCATTTGTCCATACACGATCTCTTGCAAATTTAATTTAATATTTGAAAGGGGACTAAATAGCCAATATAAAAATTTAACACACCATACATCGTTTTTTTTTTTTTAAGCCAAAAGACAAATGATATAAAATCATCTCCATTTTCTTTTCTTTTTATATTGGGGGGGGTCCAAACTTAGCAAAGCATCCAATTATAATTCATTATCGTACCAAATTATCTTGGCACATAGTTTAGTTGTGTCGATCAGCAAATGAATATTTCTCCACGAATTTTATATAATAAAAAAGTAAAACAAATAGTGAAAAAGGGGCAATGGGAATCGCTCCCCACATGTTGGAATTGGACAGATATGATTTTATCCACAATAATGGTGTGTGAATTGGATTGGCTTTGTGAGGAGTCATCACATTTTGAAGAGTACTGCTGATAATGATCCTTTGTCTCCTTTGCTACACCACAGATATATAATTTATAATTTGGAGCCCACTATTTTTCTATATTTTTTAACAAAATTAAATTCCTAACTTATACTCCTAAAGTTGGTAAAGAGTTACCTCTCTCTCTCTCTCCTCACCAGTTGGAAACATCACCCCTATCCCTAGTTCTTTTTCTAAAACGTCTTTTTTTCCTTGGTGGGGTGGGTTTGAATTGGAAGCTTCAAATGATCAGCATAGCAGTTAACAACGATATTTATATTCGAGAAAATGTTTTCTAAAATGGTTGTGAAGGACACACTATAACCTCTTGTCTACGCGCCTAATAGATCTAGACTATAGTGTCAATCTTGTGTCGCACGCACGTAACGATTGAGTATGTAATTATACAATTTTTCCATTAATTATCTCATTGATTCCGTGACATTTAGTATAATTAGATTAAAGAAATTGCAAAATAAAGAAGGTGAGGAATCGCATATTCTAGTGGCTATTCCAAAATTTTCCCAATTGTAGAGAGAGAGAGTGTGTGTGTGGATCAAGTCGCCACTTCCCGACCACGCCAGCCATTGTGTTCTTTCAGCTCTCTATGACTTTCATATGCTTGTTTATTTTATAAACTAAAAGTAAAATTAAAAATCAAATCAAATCATAAATGAAATGTTACTAGTATTATTACAAAATAAGATAAGTACCTCTTCTGAATGGCCCTTTGAGAACCCAAAGGGACATGTGCCATGTCAGCATTGTTAAACGTCTATCCACGTGGCATACTAATCCTCTTTCTTGGGTTTGCCCTAAATCTAGTTACCTAAGGATTTTTGACTTTGGCATGGTGACCATTGAAGTCAAAGGGCCCACATTTATGTTTCTTTCTTTCATTTCTTGACAAGTAAAGATATAAACGAGATGCACGTACTTTTAGCGAAGTAGACGAATTTATAAATAAATAGTGCAAAAATTCTTCATTGCACATTTGTTATGGATAGAATAAATAAAATTACTCACCTCCATAATATACATGTTATGGTATCATGACATAGTACCTATTAGGAGATAAAAGGAAAAGAATATACAAAAACAAGCATTGACCGGAGGTATGAATATAAGTGACAATAGTTAGTATATCTAATCTATTGAATTGAAAACAACATGCAAAATCGAGTCATGATTCTATTTGACGTGTAAACCTAAATCCTAAAATTTGTCCCTTTTGACCGACCAAACTTAGTGAAATTCATCACCTTTAGAGTTTATCCTTACACCAATGACTCATTATAACATTGTGTCTCTTTAGTCAATTCGTTAAAATTTATTAGTTTATACATGATGGTAACTAGTTACTTCCATCAGAATTAAGTGATCCATCAAATTCTGATACACATATATATAGCCTTCATATTTACTTAACATGAAGATTTTGTCATTTATCATTCATGTCGTGCCACACGATTTTAACCAAGTTTATAAAATTAACAAGAATAATAAACACACGTTTCCATAATATAAAATGGGAGATAAAGCAATTAAGAAGAGCTGGGCAGTTTTGGACTTCCGAATAAAAAAAAGGGAAATAATAATTAAACATGTTAATTTATGCATGGGATTAGATAATTTAAATTATACTTTCTGTTACTTATCCTAATTGTTATTTATTACCATAATGATCCCGACAATTATTTATTTATATTATCATGATCAACTCCAAGATCGCAAATATTTGTAAACTAAGTAAATTACTTTATTATAAATTGAATTATTTTTAGGCGCATCTGCTAACAATGGTTTGTACGTTTTTTGTGCGAATCAAAGAAAATTAGGTCAACTTCCGCGTGGATTCATTTATTGTTGTTTCTATATTAGCCATGATAAACATTTACTTAATTTTCCACCTTTTATTTTCTATTTTTGTAGGACTTTAGGGCTAATTACTTTTAAAAATATACCCCAGTTTCTGTTCATAATTAAGAGGCGCACTTCTGTGCGATTCGGCCCTTCTGGACTTCTGGTTCAGGCTGTTCTTTTTCTTTTCTTTTTTGTAATAGCATTAATTTACCAACAAATTCATTATTATTTTTATATAGAGTACCATTTAATACAATTTTGATTTAATATTACTTAATATAAGAAGAGAATACCATTTAATATAAAATAGAGTAAACTTAATAACATTTTGATATAATATCACTTACTACAAGGAGAGAATACCATTTTGATTTAGTATTCACTTAATACAAGAAAGATGCCATTTAATATAAAAAAGAGTATTATTCATGTGAGCATCATTTAATAAAATATTCAATATCATTTCATATTCAATAGAATATGAATACCACTCAATATAAAGCAAAGTATCAAATTACAAAAATTAAAAAATTAGATAAAATAAAAAAACGAACCGGAAGCAATCGCACACAAATATTTGTGTAAATTTAATTTGTAGTAATGATAATGCTAACTTTATATTTTATACAATAAATATTTTCAACCAAATTTATGGTAAAATGAATTGAATGACATTATCCTCAAAATGATGTAATTTTATCCTGGTATATCATCTATCATATATAAAGAAAAAGAGGAGCAATATGTAACATATATTACGCGAGAACCATTCACATTTAAGTCATATTAATATTACGCAAAATACATTTAAAGGTCCTTATACTTTGAGTTTATGTTTCAGTAGGTCCTTGTACAATTTTTTCGTTTTATTAGATCCTTTTACTTTTATATTTCGTATCATTAGGTCATTTTTTAACGGAATTGTTAAATCCGTTAACTTTTCCGTTAAATCTATTCCACGTCATCAATCATCAATAAAACTAAAAATTGTTTAAAAATTGATGAAAAAAAGTGATCGATAAAAATTAAAAAATTAAAGCGGCCTATTTGTTGTTATTTTTCTTCTTCACCAAGAAGCTCCACCCAACATTCCATTCCAGGATCCATTGGAATTCTCCTGCCCCTTATCTTGATCATGATCTTGCTCTTGCTCTTGATCGGCCGAGTTTCGTCTGCTCATGCCCAACGTAAACATGAGGCTCCCATTGTTGATGTTGTCTTGATGATGATTCCCGGCGGCCTCGTATCGACTCCCGCCGCCTTCAGCTGCCAGGAAGGAGAGCGGCGGCGGCGACATGCATATATTCTTGAAAAGGGAACCTTGATGCGATGATATTGGGGTTTCCTTGATGATCGTGAGTCGCCATGGGGAAAAAGGAGTTCAAACCCCTCGCTGCAACAATTCCAATGCCGCCATTGGTGAAGAAATTTAGGACTGAGAGGGGTGTGGTGGTAGAAGATGAAATTTTTAAAAAATTCGGATATTAATAAATGAAAGATGATTGGGTTATCTACAGTTTTTATTTTTATTGATGATTGATGACGTGGAATAGATTTAACGGAAAAGTTAACAGATTTAACAATTCCGTTAAAAAATGATCCAATGATACAATATATAAAAGTAAAAGGATCTAATAAAACGAAAAAATTGTACAAGAACCTATTGAAACATAAACTCAAAGTATAAGGACCTTTAAATGTGTTTTGCCTTAATATTATTAGTTTTTATTTTGATCATTTATTTAGATTCTAATACTAAGAAATGATTATTAATATTATTAAGTTTACACGTTATACAAAAATCAAACTTCGACTTGTTCTTTTTTCTTCAAATCGAGCTTTTTTTGCAAATAATGAATAAAATGAACAAATCAAGCATTGGTTTAAGGTATTATGTCAAAGCAATAATGTTAATAACCATTTATTAAGTATTAAAATATAAATAACTTAATATTTAAACTAAAAAATTATAATATATGCTAATATGACTTAAATATGAGTGGTGAGTGGTGCTCACATAGTGAATTCACATAAGTATGTAGCATATTATTTTTCTCTCTATATGAGCTAATTTTGTTAGACAACATTTATTTTACCAGTTATTTAATTGATGTTCTAATTAAAAAGTATGCTTGCTTAAAAAATGGAGGCACACTCTGGTTCTCCATGAAAATACATGTTTCATGTCCAAATTTATAAGTTGGGGTTAGGACAATTTGGAAAATCCAGCAAATTATGCGTTTGAGTGAGTACAATTTGGGTATGTAGCATATATGTCTTCGGAATACAAAGTCTTTGTGTAAAAATGAATCATATAAAGATAAGTGTTTTATCTTCGTCTTTGAATTGTGGATGAAGAAATTGCGGTTTGTACTTTAATTTCCCACCTTTACAAATGAGATAACAATAAATATCACCAAATTACAGTGCTCTTGTAGCCACGTTTTCCTTTTTTAGTAAACGAATCATTGGGTATTATTATTAGTCAACATTATAGGATATTGATTAAGTCTTTCTGTCATGATTTACGAGTCTCCGAGATTGGCGATTTCAACTGATCGGCGGCCAAATAAAATTAATAAAATACCCGCAAGTTGCAACAAGGCAATCAGAATTAGTTATATACTAAACACGTTTAGTTCTCTTAATCAATTACCTTAATTATCACGTTCTGGTCAACTTTATAATAATGCAATATTTCTATTCCTAATTAGCTTCTAATTAACAACCACTCTAACGACATGTGGATGTTTGTGTGTGTGAGAGAGAGATACCATCCTCGATAAATATAAATCAAAGCCTAAATCATATAATCCTCCCTTTTTTTTAAGTGAAATCCTAAGCTTAGACACACTTATTAATAAAATAAAATTATACCTAAATTAACCTCATTTAATAATTAATGATTATTTGACTATCATTATATTGGTGTGGAAATACAATGTACAAGACAATTTCAAGAAAATAAAACTACTCTAGTTCTAGAGTACATACAATAATGTGAAGAATACGAAGAATTTCTAGAATGTATACATTAATTACCTACATTAATTAATAAGGATATGGATGGAAAAACCTCAAAACGACACTAATGTTAATTATAATAATGCAAAACCTCAAAACGTCAATTATTAAAAATGGGAGGGAGTAGTATTTAATTTTAAAAATATATTGAATTGTTAATAAATAAAAATACATAAAAACTTACGTGGGATGCCCTCACACGTGAGGACGCAACCACACTTAATTAGGAAATTTTAAATGAATGTTGTTCTCATTCTTTTAATTAAATATGATTTCATCTTCTAATTGATTATATTGATGGCATTTCATACAAGTCCTTACATGAAGACGTCCACATGGAAGACCATCCACAGTAACATCAATAAATTATCTAAATTACATATTGAAGTGTATCAAAAAAATTAAATTAGGGATAAGGTCTAAATAAGTCTCTACGAGTTTTAGCGAGATCCGAATAAGCCCCTAACCTTATGTTGTGTCCAAGTATATTGACGTATAAAAAGTCGGGTAAATTACACCATTGACGGATGAAAAACTTAACAGTGTTAAGTAATTTCGATTTTTTAATTTTATTTGGGGCCACCACTCTCTCCTCCACTCCAACACCACTGTTGTCGCCACCGCAAATGACATGGTGGCGCTCGCCCTCTTCCGCTCCGAAATCGACATCCACAACGCCCTCCTCTCATATTGGACCACCACTGCCACCATCACCACCGCATGCACGGCCAATTGGGTCGGCATAAGATGCGCCAACGGCCGCGGTCGCCCTCCCCTTCCTAAACTTTCGCGGTCCAGTCGTTGCCCTCTCCTCCCTCAACCTGCTCCGCCTCCTCGACCTTTGCGGAAACCGTCTCAACGGCACCCTCGCCCCCTTGCGCAATGCCCCAACCTCAAGCTCGTCAACCTCTCCGGCGAGATCCCCCAAGAGATCTCCGCCCTCCACCGCTTCCTCCGCCTCGACCTCTCCGACAATAACCTCTGGCGGCCCCATACCCGCCCACCTCTCCAACCCCTCACGCCTCCTCACCCTCAACCTTCAAAGCAATGAACTTTCTGGCCAAATCTCAAACTTCCTCAATTCCCTCATGGCATAATGTTTTTTTATTTTTTATATAATATATGATGAAATAAAATAATAAAAACGAAAAAAAAAAATCAAAATTACTTAACACTGATAAGTTTTCCATATCCGTCAATGGTGCAATTTCTCCAATTTTTTAAACGTTAAGGATGTACTTGGGCACAACATAAGATTAAAAGCTTATTTGGATTTAGCTAAAACTTGGAGGTGCTTATTTGGACCACAACATAAGATTAAGTTATTATTTTATTAAAATATAATACTAAAAGTACAAGTTAACATTCTATCAGTGGAAATTGTTACTCGATACATTTTTATTAAAACCTCTATAGTTTGGACCTTTAATTGATGTAACCGATGGCGTGTAGGACATTTTGTTACAAATCAATAATTTTATGTCTTTGATTTTGATATTATCAATAGTTCAATATATTTGTGGGACCGAGTATATAGTTTGGATCTTTCATTAATATTTACATCACTTCATTATATAACAAAATTCACCAGTTTGTCGACATTAATCTACATAATCCTTCAAAAAGGAAAAACTTAAAAAAAAATCTCTATTAGAAAAGGCATCTCTAATATGTAAGCAAAGTGATAAATTTGATGTATGCAGATTCCAAAACACCATTCCGTCTTTAAAAAAATCGATAAAGAATACAAACTAAAAATATCTATTTTGAAGATTGTAGCATATGCAGCAAATTAAGTGCATCGATCAGAAATTAATAAATAATGTTGCCATCAACTTTTCCTTCCTACCCAACAAAGTTGGAAATGTCACCTTCTTATCTCTACTGTTCCCTTCTCCACCATATATGTTACATCCCACAACGCAAGTGGAGTGGCACATTCACTCATTATATTTGTTAAGATTGTGGTCGCGTGTCACCTCTTCGAACTTCATCAAATTTCCAATACAACATACTTATACATCGAGTTCCTATATTACCGTTAAATAAGTTGTTGATGCATGTTTAATTACTAAAATTTAATTAAGTAGCGACAATTACCGTGGAGGCGAATCTAGCATAGGGTAAATGGAGTACAATTGTATCTCCAAATTTTGTTAGTATTATAGTAAAAAATTGTTTGCGTATAACAAGAATCCCACATTTACTTTAATTACATGTGTGATGAGATGTTCTTTGGTAAAAAGTCTAGACTGAGACAATTTTTTTGTGAACACCCAAAAAGGAAATTGGGGCAAATTTTGTATGTACACCTCAAATTTTTTATGGACGGATGAAGTAATATTTATAAAAGAAAAACTCTATATACCCATTTGATTGGACGCAAAAACATTAACTAAACAAAGAAGTAGTTAGAAATTAACCTTTCTTTCTGATAATGATTTTGCCAATAATTCTCACAAAATGAAGACTCTCTAAATAATATACGGGCCTGTTTGTTTGGCAGGGATTCTGCACTGAAAAAGTAATTTGATTCCTAAATTTTAAATTTCTCTGTTTGGTTTGATTTTTATGAAAAATGGGGAAAGTAATCAGAATCCCAAAAACAAGGAAAGTAGTGCCAAATTTCAGAATTCTTATTCCCTATAAATCTTAGGTATTCTTTTTTCCACAATCTTGGATTCTTGCACTATTTTCATTTAAAATTATTTTTATACAAACTAACATTATAATTAATTAATTAAATTAAGTATTTAATAGTTGTATTATTATTAATTACTTAATTAATTAACTAACTATTTATTATTATTATAATTATTGTTATATATTATTAATAATATTATATTCTCAAGGAATAAAATATTTCAAAAAATTATCTTTAGTTCTAAAACTATAAATTTGGTCATACTTTCTATTATTATTATTATTATTATTATTATTATTATTATTATTATTATTATTATTATTATTATTATTATTATTATT
>JAYJMF010000073.1:3708972-3768472 GCA_036873715.1 Salvia sclarea
AATGGGTTATTGATATTAATGCTGATGTTTAAGTATGTTTTGCTGAGATTATGGTTGATGATATAGAACTGTTTGATATTTGCTGCTGATTTGGTGTTTGGAGATCACGGTGAAGTGCCGTGGGTGTTGTCGATTTCGGGGATATGTCCATTTTACAAACAAAACTCTGGCGAAATTTTTATCAAAATTTACTATTCATTCTTCAAAATATTTAATAAATAAACATTTTTACAAAATATTCCTCATTTAACTTTTCAATAGTTTTCTTCTCATTTTTAAAAATATTCAGTCAAATAGTTCTTTCAAACAATTTTTCCCAAAATTTCTATAAGATTTTATAATTAAAGGTTAATTGTCAAGAATTAAGTTAGTCACGACTTGATTACTTAGGGGGTGTTTGGTATCTTAGGCAAGATTCACCAAGTTAGGATTAAATTAAAGTTGACTTAAAAGAAAATATTTTACCGAATTGTTATTTTGGTGTTTGGTGGTGTGAGATTAAATACAAGAGAAAATTAAAAAAGTGTTTGGTATTTTCTTTTTCTTCTTAGATAGGGAAAATGGAATTACGCATTTGCCCTTGGAAATAATTACTCCACAGCCCAGAAAACGCAGAATAAGAACTAGGGTAAAATCATTTCTCCTCCCAGATCTGAGACAGCGGCGCGCAAGAGGGGGTTTAGGGATATATCTCGACTTCAGGTTAAGAAGATGAAGGATTCGTAAACGCAACGTGGTAGGTCGAAGAGGAGTCGATCAATTTATCATCTGCAACGGTGACGGTCAAAGAGTCGACAAACCACAAATTTGATTGTGTTTTATTCAAGTTTTTTCTCTGAACTAATATTCAATTTTTTCGGATCTCTCTCTCTCTCTCTCTCTCTCTCTCTCTCCCTCTCCCTCCCCCTCTCAGGACTCTACTTGACGAGACAAGTGTCGGGACTTATTTCGTTTCAGTCGGGTTGCGTCGACGAGATTCTTGGTGAGTTGTTCGATCTCTGGCTAGGTAATGCACTTGGCTTTTTCTAGACTTAATTTAGGAATGCCTATTGAACTACATGTACAAAATATAAAATTTATGTTGAATGCAGAAATGATTTTTTACATTGGTCACTTTTGTTTTTTGGTATATCCAGATTAGATAGAACAAAATAAGTAATATGATACTTGTTCATGAACGTGAGATTATGATAAAATTTAGGTTGAATGAAGACATGATTTTTTATACAGGAACATGATTGAGGGTGGTATATTCAGATTAGATAGAAGATATAAGTAAAATGATAGTTGGTCATGAACAATTTTTTATGTTATTTGTATATGATTGAACACCTTAATGTGCTCTGTTATTTCCCATTAAGGTCAGAAGATAGTTTTGAGCAAGAGAATTTAACACTGCAAATTACCCCTTCTCTTGTTTGAAAAATGAGCTCTACGCAAGAAGGTACGTTGAGCTTAGAACTGTAATCTTATTCGTTCACATTTCAACTGAATTTTATACAATCTTTGCATATAAGTAAAATGCCACTCTACTCATGAAAACAGGTAGTAAGAGTGTGGGCTCTTCAAAGAAGAAAACTGAGAGAAACCGGCGAAGTTGGACAAATCTGGAAGAGACAACGCTAATTGCAGCTATGAAAGAACTGATTGCGTTGGGTTGGAAGTCTGACAACGGCTACCGTGCTGGGTATCTCAACAAACTGGAAGAAGCTTTGCGGCAGAAGTTTCCTAACACCGATCTCAGGGCGACGCCTCACATCAACTCCAAACTACAAAGCTGGAAGAAAAATTACTATTCTCTGGTCGGAATATTAGGTGAAAGCGGTGTTGGATTCAATGTCAGGGGGAACTACATGATTGACATTGAGGATGCTTCATGGGATCACATTGTTAAGGTATCATATTTGACAAGTTAGTCTATATTTTTCATACATAATCTGTTGTGGAACCCTTTAAATAAATGCTAGTCATCGTTCATCAATTTATCATTGATTTAGATTGTGAATTGTATGGATAGATTCTTTATGTCTTGATACTTTTGGAGAAGCTCATTTTTTATGTGGGTATACTATTTATGGCCAATACAGGTTGATTCAAACGCGCGGGGTATGCGTTACAAGATGTGGCCATTGTACTACGACTGGAAAGAGATTTTTGGGAAGGACCGGGCTACCGGAGAGAATGCTGAGGATGTACTTGAAGCTGCAAATGAGATCCTACGTCGGGAGAATGACATGCCTGGAGACGATACACCCGCTGAGGACGAAGAAAGCAATGAGAACGACATCAATTGTGAAGCTTATGATCGTATGTCTCAGTCTGCCAAAGATGGTCAGCCCTCAAGCAAGAGTGGCAAGAAGCGCAAGGTAGAGAACATAGATCTGGCTAGATTCTGTGATTTGCTGAGTGAGATGAACCGTGATACCAACTCTCGGCTTGATCAGTTTGCAAGCCGCATCGGCTATGACTTTGATATGGGTCGCGCTAGGCAGGAGACTTTCGATCAGCTTGGTGAGATACCTCACTTATCTCTTGAGCATAGGTTTGTGGTCTGCGAACTTATTACTTTCAAAGCTGAACGTTTGGACATTTGGAGGGGAATGTCCAAGGAAGCGCGTGCCCAGTATGTGGATCATCTGCTGAAGACTATAGGGAAGTAGATCGTTCGGGAACTTTCGATGCTTTTGGATCAATTTAGGATAGTGGCAGTTCTTATTTTGCAATGGTGTTTATGAATTGTCTTTCGAATTTGTGGTATTTTGATGAAACTGCCGACATGGTTAAGAAAGCTAAATCTAGGATTTCTTTTGTGATGACGTGAAGCAGCTTGCTGCCTTGTAATTATGCATACCAGACTATCTTTTATGGTTAATTAGAAGTTTGTGTGATTGTATTTCTCAGTCTTACGTTATGGAGAAAATTTAATCAGGTGTACTTGTGTATTTCGGTATATGATAGGTATTTAATAAGATTGTCTATGCCAGGTTATCACACAATCAATGAGTGATAATAGTAGAAAATAATGCATTACATGATGCGACTAGTAGATAAGGTTTTCAGAAATTAATCATGCAGATTAATTTTTGAAATGTTACACTTACATAAATAAGTACAAGATGCAGAGTAATATAGGAAAAAGAAATAGTAGATACAAGCCGTACATGATAGCAGTCATTTGAGGGGGGTCCAAGACGACGCGCATGAGCTTGAGCTCCCACGTCCACGTCGAAATTGTGATGGAAGACCATATTGGGTGGGGAAGAGTGGGTTCCCTTCAACCACTTGATCAGTCGCGGTGGCGGAAAGAACATCACTTGCTTCATCATCATCATCAAAGAGTCTCCGACGGGTCGAATTCACCACCGGCGAGGAAACTTCATCATCACTCAACAACTCAGTCCGATTGGTATCATTGGTCGAGCTCAAATTAATGATGAGTCGAGTGTTTTCACGTTTTATATCATCTGACCCAAACAAAGTGGATAAATGGTAGAATTCGGGTTCCCCGGCGTAACGGTAAGCTTGAGCAAACAAATTTTTCTGCAATAGGCAATGTATCAAGCAATAAAATCAAAAGCAGAGTAATATTCGAAATCATACTATTTCCAACAAAATGGTGACATAATTGGAATAAAAAATAATGTAATACTCATATGTTGGTAAGGAAGTTAACGATCTGTATACATGGTGATTACCTTGAATATTTTGTCCCAAACTTTCTCATCTGCGGTCACTAGATTGTTAGGCCAGTCTGGGTTTGCTCCTTTGTAATTTGCCAACCACTTGAACGTTCGAAAACGCTTACGCATCACCTCCATGCGTTCCTGGACGTCCTCCCAAGTGAGTGAAGAATTGTGGTAATGATTCACCACCAATCGAGCCACTTGTAGGGCTTCATCCGGAATTGCATTTGTTCTCCAGTTTCCTTTTTTTTTTTCATCTACAAGTGACTGAAGAAAGGTTCGATCCATATCTGCATCGAAGGCATTTTGGTAGAACCATTGTGATTGAGATGGTATAATTCTTGGTGACATTTTGCAGAGAAATAATTTTGATGGCTTCAATATGTTATGGTTTTTACATCCCCTTTTATAGAAGGCAAAAAAGTCTTGTCACTATTTTAAAATTCACATGTGATCCCCTACGGTGAGTAGGGTTATTATTTGGCTGAATTAAAGCTACACAATGATGAAAAGCAACAAGTAGACATGGTATTGTCTCATCATACTGCAACTATCAAACAAAAGTTTAATACAAAGACAAAAGATAACATATATAATGCATAAAGAAGTCCAACACTTCAAGTAAATACAACCTGGCAAGTACCATCTATCACAATTACATACTATTCAGGAATCTATGCAGCAAAAAAGCCAAGAAGCATGGAGATTCTGAGGAGTCTCAAAAAAGGCTGCCATAACACTCTCACCATGTAATAAACTTCCCAACAACTAGATAACTACGCATTTAGCATCAAGAAAACATCTTGAACCTTACTACATTTGATGGAATTTAGAATGATCTATCAAATATCATCCCCAACATGAAAAAGACGATCGCCATGAAGCAAATTGCTATTACCCCTTCGAAGTTGGTGAGCATACGCGGAGTGCTGGCACCACCAGAATAGTTCTGAGGAGGTGGATCACTCTGAAGAGTTGCAGGCCCTAAATCAGTTGCAGGTCGGACTTCACTAGTACCTGAATCTGATGAGCTTGGGAGAGGTATCTCACGGTACTTTTGGTTCACCACAAGGATAGGGATCATATGAGCCGGACGCCCTCGGTGATACTCATCTGCCCACAAAAAGTGGTTATAATGTTCTTTTCCAAGGGGACATTTGTAGTAGTAGCGAAACGGATGAGCAGACTTTTTTCCAGCACACAAGAGTATCATCTTGCCGGCCTTGCAATGGCACATGGGTGCGTAAGAACAACCATCTGCAGCTTTGGGGTCCATGTTCCTGCCAGAAGAAGCACCACCACAATCGAAACGAACTATTTAACACAATGAAGCATTCCTCAAGGTTACAAATAAGAGAATTTTAACCTCAATAAGATTACACAAATAAGTTCAACAACAAAATAAGTAAAATGTAGAGAAACAACTCATAATGCAATACACATATTTAGTTCATCATTCCAAGCCAGTAAAGCTAATATAATCTGATCAAATGTTACATAAAGTCACAATTAGATAAATACATAAAGGTATAATCTAATTATAGGTAGTAGGAGCAAGCAGTTTTTCTTATCAGCCTAGTTATCTATTTTGCCACATGAATTGTGCCAAATCATCTCTTTTCTGGTTCCATGCCGTAGTTGATTCGACTGCATCAAGGTAGTCCTCCATATTATCATGGTCAACTACTTCAGCATCCCCAAGATTGTCCAGAAGCTGCTCAATGGGATCAAGGGCCATCTCGGTCCTTATGAAGTTATGCAATAGGAAACAAGCCATGATGATCCTATTTTGCACCTTGACGGGGTAGTAGGACGCGCTCCTAAGGATGCCCCATCGCATCTTCACTACCCCAAACGCACGTTCAATCACATTACGTGCTCGGGTGTGCCTCATGTTGAAAATCTCATGGTGATTTTGAGGTAATGCAGTTTCTGGACCCCACTCTTTGAGGTGGTACCTAACACCTTTGTAAGGTGTTAGGAACCCCTCACAATTGGCATATCCATTATCACATAAATAGTAGTACCCTATCAAATAAAAACAAATGAAATGAGTTATCTACAAGTATGTATCACTACTTATAATAAAATAGTTTGGACTTTGCCAATTTGATAAATGTAATTGTGTACCCCTGGGAACTTTGAATCCATACTCTCTGTTAATGGCATCCCTTAATACCCTACCATCGGCTGCGGAACCCTCCCACCCTGGTAATACGTAAGTGAACTTCATGTCTCGGTCACATGCCGCTAAAGTGTTGGTGCAGATCTGCCCCTTCCTGTTCCTATACCTCGGCTTATCCATGCTTTTCACCATAACATTTATGTACGTCCCATCTAATGCTCCTAGAGATCCCTAAACAAAACAGGAACATGATTGAGCTACAAAGTTCAACAGGAAGCATAGTATTTTTATGTGATTATGAATTTACACCTAGTGGCAAGATTCTGTAATTACCTTGAACCACTTCCATCGTGGGTCAATGCTATCCTCAAGAACGGGCGTCGGCTTCACCAAAAAGGTTCCATGTAGCTTTATTACAGCATTTAGAACTAGATGTATATAGTGGGAGATAGTTTGTCCAGACCTTCTAAAGTCAAATCCTACCACACGATTCTTTTTGTGATGAGCTAAAACAGATAAAAATAGTGCTATTTGTTCTTCAACAGTTATATACTTCTGGTCATTCAAACCACCTAATTGTCTCATTATTATACAAAGTCGTCCAAATGTGTTTCGATCCATTCGCAAATTAAGAATACACTCTGTATCAGTATTTCGCACCATTCTATTCAAGTACTCAACTTGACGAGGGATCTTCTGAAGCATACGGTAAGGTTTAGCTAGGGATTTACGCTTTCTACTGAAAATAGAGCTCCTACAAACAAGGATGATTAACATACAGAGCTTAAATCTGTGAGCACGCAGTATCTCCTCCAACAGTAGAACCATCGCAGCATGCTTATCAGCAATTTGTGGCATGTTTATAAAAGTAAGAATGACACAACTCCTAATTATCCACGTGAGATCAGCAACAACCCTTTACAAAATCAGAATAGCAGCACATGAGTAAAACATTCACATAATTTGCATCTTCATTAAACTCCAAGAAGAAGACAAATATTTTATCCATCCCAAAAATAATTCACCATGTTTTTTATTCAGACAAGAAGACAGAAGAAATAAAAGTTTGCTCGGAATCATTAAAGCCAAATCAAAATTTTGAAATTGATTTGAAATCAATTTCAAATTAATTTAATGTGGCAATTTTGTAATTTAAATCAATTTCAAGGTCAAACACGAAAATTTATTCATTTGACTTGTGAATTTATAATTTTGGTGCGAGCAGTTTAATTATAACTGCAGTTCCCACTAGCCACGATCTCACATGTTTAATCTGTTATATGCCTCTGCACTTCATTAATTGTTCAGTGTTCTTATCTCTGAATCTCTCAAATTCTATATGTTTGTCATTACCAATTGGTCAATCCTTTTCTTCTGCATTCAAATGGAGGAAAGTGATGTGTAAGTGAGTCACGATGCTAACCATGCCAAAGAAATTATGGCAAATATGCCAAAAATACAATTGCTCGACCTCAACCTAGGGGCAAAAAATCAACTATGCACATAAATTTGTCAATGTATTTTGGGAGTTTTATACACTACTCATTTTATAGCCTCTTTAAGAATTTCCAGACGATGATTTCCATATTTTACAGGAGGTGGAAAAGTGGGGGACTGAAGTGGTAGTTTCTGGAATTTTCATGTGTGCAAATGGCCACTTACACATCAGCCTAAGGCATTACTACAACTGATGGATAAAAGGGACTCACCATTTTTTATGGGTGCTGTCAATTATTTCGACGCAAACAAAAATTGAAACACCAAAATTGAAAATTTTCTGTATTAATTTATCAAAATAAAATAAAATTGAAACATCTGTTTATTATAACCTAATTTGAAACATAATGAATCTAAATTCAAGACAACATCAATTTAAGCAAACAATGAATCTAAAATACATCACCATTATCTCTGTCGTAAACTAATAGGGGCTGTCATATGGTGTAAAAAAGAGAAAACCGCAGATCTATCATATCCACTCAAGTTAGAAGAAATGTACCAATTTTTGAAGAAATTTTGGTAGTGTGAGGTTGAATATCCAAAGAAATTACCTCGTCTCTGACTCGAATCTGAATATGGCTTTGCTTCGTCCTCGAACAGGCCCTGGCAAAAAATAAAGAGCAAAGTTTTGAGGGGGTGCTCTCAGATGAAAAAGTGATTCGAAAAAATTGAATTTGTGGTGCGGTGCGAATCGCGAATCGTGGAATTGAACTCCATTCACCCTAGGGTTCTGGCTTTCCAACTAGATCGTTTTCCACTCCGGCTGTGCAAATCTACAGATCTGTAGATTATTTGCTTCCGGTCTTGCAAATTGAGAAGAAAATCTGAGGATATTCGACTCTAGAACGTGCTGCCCTCTTCTACAGATCTGTGGTGAGTAGAATTGTTTTGAAAAAGTGTTTAATCAATAATGATGTAGAGGGGCTAATTTGGGAAAAAAAATAATCTTGATCTACTGTTCAAGCGATAAAATTCTGACGAGCGATCTGTGTGAGATAAAAAAAGATGGAACAATGGTTTTGAATGCGGGCTGCCCTCTTTATTCTCGAACGCTACCAATCACTTGAATTCGCCCGACTATTCTACCTAAGTAGGAGAAACAAAAGTACCAAACACGCCCTTAAAATATGAAAATTATCAATAGATGACAACTAGAGCTTTAAATTATTTTTTCCATGTTCTTATTTTTTGTGATGTGGAAGTAAATGTGGTGCTCCAGCAAGCCACGTGAGCATGTAGCGCTAAAATTCAACTAGCAGGACATTAAGTAAAAAAAATTAAACCTTAGAGATTAAAATAACAATATGTTTAAATTCAAATATTAAGTGAAAAATGCGAAATGTTGGACATTAATTAATATTTAAGATCTGTTTCACAGAATTATCAACCGTGCCTCAGCATGCGTCATTGTAATCTTCAGAAATTCTGAGTATTTTGGTTTGTTTTGACGTAGCTCATGTACATAAGGAAAAGACTAGTATGAATTATATAATATGAGGGAGTCGAGAAAATGACATATTAATTAATAAGGGGGGAGGGTTGGAATTGTATAAGGGGTCTAATAGTGGTTTTTGACCGGGCCCTTATTTTGTAACGGGCCCTCACTATTATATTTTGCCCTACCAAATGGGATAAAAATGACATATTATTTTAATAGTATGACCTTTTAACCCCTACCAAAGATGCCTTAATAATATGGTAGTATCACGAGAGAGGTGGGCGGTCATGACATGCACGCGTCGGCCAATAATACAAGTTGGCATTACTGGAGCATTGACAATAGGCATTAGCATACAACAGCAGCAACTTTGCCTAATTATGCAAGCAAAAACACATACCATACTTTTGGTAACTCCATATTCAAACGGTAAACATGCCATTGTAAGAATACAGAGCTTGCAACATAATAAGACTAGAACACTATTATCTCCGTCCGTGTCTTTTTTCAGAAGTAGAGCTAAATGATTGGTGGCTAGGGTAGTTAAAACTAGCTGCTTCATTGTCATTCTCAAAATGCGAATAACTAGGGATATGCCTCGTATAGGAGTAGGGCAATTCAGGTACAGATGAAAATCCTCCATGAAATGGAGGTTATGTGATTCTGTTGGGAAAAAGGTAGATTGTGTACCTGCATTTCGTTTTGAACTATAAGGAGCAAAATGGCGAGAAATGATCCTTTCTTTGCTTTTAACCAGCTCCCCATGTTCATTTCGGCACATCTTCTTCCCGCGGCTCGTCTCTCTTGTTCTTGATGGACCTAAACGATGGAGAAATCATTGCAGATTAATACAAGAGCCGCACTTGATTTGCCTTGAGGAAAATGAAATAGCAAGATACATGACAAATTCTTTTCTTCCTAGCAGCAGTCCAGCTTGCTCACCTTTGAACGCTACTGGTTAGTTCTTCCTCATAACTGCTCTCTTCCTCCTTGTATCTCTTACAGCTCTTGCTGCATCTCCTCTTCTGTGCTTTTCACAAAGTACTTCCAGTCTTTCATTTTCATTCTTCCAAAGCTGATACATCAGTAGCATAAAGAAGAGAATAATTGAAATAGATTATTAAATTATAGGATGTAAGTTTGCTATGTGAATGTGAGTCACCTGCCTGAATGTTTTCATTCTATAGAGGTTGCGGCCTTTAACGAGTAAAGGGAATAGCGGATCTAGTTTCTTAGCCCCCCTGCTCCAGAGCACTTCAACCTGGCTTCAATTGAAAAAAGGAAAAGGAGGGGACAGAAGTGTATTACTGGAAACATAAATGAAGATCACAATAAGATGAAACATGTACTTCACCATGGTTAACATTCTGTACTTAATATCTCTCATAGGGCATCCAATCAAAAGTAGTCCTACCGTGAAATTAAGTTAGGAAAAGTTTCAAGATATGTTGGAAAATGTATGGGCGGAGAAGCAGTACCAGTGCAGTCAATGATAAATGATCTTCTGGGATAGAATACTTCACCACTTCCATCTTTCAACCTGTGGAAAAAAATTCATGCCGAATGCTTCTTTAAAACAGCAAACAAAAACTAGATCATAAATAATATAATGATGCAAATTTTTGCATATATTTCCTGTTTAAGGTCACTACAGCAATAATTAAAATCGAAATATTTCTAGAAGCTTGACTTCAAGGTGACAAGCATGGATTAAAAATGATTATACATTTAAATTCAACAAATGTTTTGACTCTAGGTATGATAATATAAACATGTGGGCACCATTGTAGTATGTTTTTCTGAGGAAACCTGAACAGTACCTGGTTTGTTTTGCTATTTAGATATGGACTAGTAATTACGACAACTCTCAAGAAGCCAAGAAGTATAAACTCATCATAATTTTTGTGCTAAAAGATGTGTAGACATACAGAAAGAATCATCCCAAGAGTATATATGAATTGGGCAGAGAGGAACCAGTTACAACACCAGACATGAGAATTATAGCCATATGGGAAAAACAGACCTCCAAATATTCATATTGTAGAGAAATGTGCCAATTTAAAATATGCCTGAAAATACAAATCCATTCCTCATTTATTGTATCCTTTTTTTTTTTGCTGCATTTCCAATACAAGGCAGACATAAAACAACCTATAGATAAGTTACTTGCTCCACTGTCTGCAGCATAGCTAAAGGGAAATTTCTAGCCTGCTTATTCCAGATGTTCTTCATATATAGAAGATTTGATATTAAAGCCTAAGAATAGGCAATTAAAATATCCCCTTCCACCATTTCATTGGAGGTCAAATCACCTTATGAACAAGAGTAAAATGAAATAAATAAACATGCAGAACTAGACTATGGAAGGCCAACAACCACATATCCTATCAATCCTCTTCAACTAATGTAAAGGTCAAATGTTAAAAAGTCCTCAGAAGCCTCATCATACAAGAAATGGCCTAGGAAAGCTCTTCGTCGAAGAGCAAGATTTAAGTGAGATACCTATCTCTCACCAGATGAGAATAATAAGAATAGGTCTTAGGATCTCAATCATGATTCATTTCCTTGAGTTCTGTAATAGCATGATTTTTATGCAACTAACCTGACAGGAAATGTTTTATACTCATGATGTTTTAGTGGTTCAGTGCATCAGGCGCGAATACTAGTTCTTTCCCAACAAGAAGCACAATGAACTTATGGCTGCTCTAAGAATGGCCTCATGAATAGTTTCTCTCTCCTCGTTTTCTATGGACGCAATCCTAGAGTGGACTGGTAATGATGCAGGTCTATGTGAAACAAGCAACTTTGTTTTGTTTTTTAATGTAAGTTAACTAAAACATTGCCTAAATTTTCCTCGAAATGGTCTTTATCTTCATACCATTAGCCTTATTCTTTTTAAAGAAATGCAATGCAAGAGGTTCCAAGGCAGGGATATGCCAAAGAACCAAACAGCATGCAGTCGAATAATGCTCTTGAGGCCACAACCTTTCTGCTCATTCGTGTGGTAAAATAAAATGCACAAACACAATAAAAGACTCAAGAAACAATCGAGCATGCTTTGAAACATAAAACAACTTCCAGTGCTCCTCGATCCTTTCTATGCACTCTTCTTTAGTCCCTGAAAGCCTCAAATTATGCCTTCGAAGATAGGCTTTACATTCGTCCAATCTTAGGTCTTGTAGATCACTACTACCTGAAGCACAGACGTAGTAGTAATGCGAAGCTCCATATCCCCAACTTATAACTTCACAAATTCGAAAAAAAACAGAACAGTTCAAACCTTGAATAAACTGAATAACTTTGTTGTAGATGGACACTGCCTCAGGGTTATCAATATCGTCATCTCCACCGACTTCAGCCTTGTTGTCATCTTCTGAATTATTCCATTCGCTCCAATCATCATCATCAGCACCGTCATCATCATTGCTGACACAAGAGTAGGAAGAAAATTACAAAAATGAAGAGAAGACAATCACAAAACCTATTGAAAAGAATAATTAAATACCTATATCATTCTACATTCCTATAATCTACAGAAAAATTTCGGAAATACCAGGAACTAGTCAGTTCAGCGGCGTCGAGGTCATTCTCCGATGGAAGCGATTTTGATTCGTCGGAAGATGATATTTCGACGATGATCGGTTTCTTGGATTCTCGTCGGCCATTCGAAAATTTCCCTTGCAATCAATTGAAATAGGTCGTGGAGTTAATATCTTAATTTATTAGTTCTCCCGTTATTCCCATATTTCCCTATAATTACTTCCTCCGTTTTCTCATGCTATTTTTATACTCTGATAAATAAATGTATTATACTAGAGTTCTTTGTACGAAAATTCCCTCCAAAAAATTGTTTTTGCGCCCATAATCAGCTATTTTTCATGCAAAAATATTTTTTACCTGCACATTATCGATCATTCCCTTCCCGTACATATATTACTTGGAAATTTAGTTCCAAAAAATCTTTCTCAGCAAATTATAACCATTTAGATACCCAAATGAGCTGCCTATATCACACACTGTGCAATCTTAATTACTTTTAAATCCAAAATTTGAGGAATGTGAAAGTGCAGAAGTTGTGAGTAAGATTAATGGCACTGATAAATAAAAAATATATATAAAAGAGTACGTAGAGTATCAGCAAAATATATGCTATTGATGATTGTTGGAACAAGGAAATGGATTGTATAAAACTAAAGCGGAAATTAGAAAGCATATTGATTGCATTTATTTTCTTCTTCTCTTTGGATGGTGGGTAATTGCCTAAATTTTGGAGGTGAGTAACATCATTCCATGACTGAATGCTCCATTGGTGTTGATGATCGAACAAGTGGAAGACGTTGATGGATGCGTTTCCAACCTTCCCTCGGCGCTCTTCGGAGGGGTGGGCCTTCGTAAACAGCGTCTCTATGACCACGCTGTGAGCAATTACTGCCACTCTCTCTCCTGCATCCATCACATTTTCTATTGTATTAACCGACATGTATGATTTGAGATTCGTATTAAGGATAATATACATTACTTTAACATTTGGTAATCTTATAATTACTGCATGTTCTAATTAAATAGGTCATCAAATTTGTGGATCGATTAATGTTCACAACTTAATTGCGTCTATAATGAAGCAATCAATTGATACCTATGTGTTCATTTGCAATCTTCTGCAAAGCCAACGTGCAGCGATTGTATAGCTCATCATAGCTCTCTCCACCACCCTGCATGTACGAACTACCACTTCATTTCTGCATCAATATCTAATATTGGTTGTCCTATTACGAAATTTTTCCTAGGTACAAGTCTTTAATTTATCTCCTTTTTTACTGTAATTATGGATTAATATATTATCATGCATGAGATGATTGATGAGATAAACTTTGTTCTCTTATCATAAAAAAACATGAGATACAAAAATTCCCTCTAAAATTTTTGTGTATGCATGTGTGTGAGAAAGAGGGAGAGAAAGTGTGTACTGGAATTCCGTCATCATGATTCCTACTAGATTCTCTGAATCTAGGATCTTCTTGGCTAAGTTTATCTGCTTCAACAAAAAGAAGACCTTGAAGGTCACCAAGATGCCTCTCTCGCAAATCTGGATTAGTAATCACCTGATGCCAATAAATAAATGAAAAAAGCATTAGTTGAAGAATCATTTAATTTATTAAACTGTAACAATTTGTTAAATATTACTTCTCCCATAAAGAATCTAATTAGTGACTGCTTATTTGTATAGATAGATAAGATCTTGTATATTGTATTTGTGCGTACCTAACATCTTGTATTGCATAAATAGATGGACGGCAATTTAGTTTAGGATTTCTAAAAGTTAGAGTATATATCTTTTCTTTATATAAATATTAAATCCTAATTAATTATTAATATCGTTATATGTTTATCACCATAAATATAATAGAAAATGTCACATACAAATGTCATAAAAGATCCAAATTCATATATAGATTGTTCGGATGGGATCCTATATGCCAATTTTTTCGTGGATCACCATCAATTTCACAATTTTTAATAAAAAAATTTATAAAATAAAAATTTATTATTACATAATATATCACGATTAATATTTATAATAAAAAATAAAATTTTAAAAAATCATATACCATGATTTTGGAATAATCAACCAAATAAGTATTATCTTAATGTAAATATTCCAAAATTATGGTATATTATTCTTTAAAATTCTAATTTTTTATTATAAATATTAATCATGATATATTATGTAATACTTTTACAATTTTTTTATTAAAAATAATGAAATTGATAGTAGCACACAAAAAATTTGGCATTGAGGATCTGATCCGATAGATTGCTTACTTCAAAAACTCTTCTGAAAAAAAAGAGGAAAACAAAAAGGCATATATACATATTCGATCGAAGAAATTAGAGATACCTTAAGCACGCCACAACTTTGTGCTATCATCTCAGCAGTCTCGAGTGCCCGTTTTAAGTCAGAAGAATACACTGCATTAAGCTTGGGTTCCCGTGAGAGCCGCTCGGCCACCTTCACCAAATCATAACAATTATTTAATACTCCTACTATCTTATAAAAACTCTACTAGACTATTACAATTAAGCAGCTGCATAATAAAGATTGGCTGTTTGAAGGTTATGGTCAACCGAATTCAAAATTTATCAATATTTATAAAAATAAATGATAAATTAGTTTATATTCATATTTTTCATCTCTCAAAGTTATAAACATCGATCCCTTTAAGTTTAAGAATTGCAAGAATAATCACTTACAGCAAATGCTTGCTTCCTGCCAAGATCATTTAAAGCAACACCCAGCTGCCCCTAAAGAACAATAAAAATAAAATAAGAATCGTCAAAATGGACTAACTTTTTTGAACCATTGTGTGATGGAATATGAATCCATTTGATATTTTTTTTCCGCTCGTATCAAGAGGATGTTTAAGCTAGCTTATGATCTACTTAAGACATTAGCAACAAACAATTAACAAAAATAATTCTACTACGATTTTTATTTCAAAATTCAATTTTTTAATCTCTAACTAGATGCTCCAAGATACACCAATTATAGAAATTAATACAGAAAATGTTTGGTAGTAGCTAGCCTATTGATCAAAGGCATGAATTTTATAAAATTGAACAACACATGCGCGCGTGCACCAAAATGGTTGGGTTTAAATTACTACCTGAATTCTGCGCTCAACGTTCCATTCCGTTTGACCATGACGAATCACAACAATCTCTGCATATTTTGGGCTCCTATAAGAAAATGCAAATGCTTAATCAGCTAATTAATCAAAACCTCAAAAAAGAGGAAGTAATTGATAAGTATGTGTATGTGTCCCCCAACCTCGAGTGAAGCTCGGCCATTAAAACGCAAGCAGCGAGTTTGGTTGAGAGAATGATTTTGTTTAGCGAGAGCAACTCTTCTTTTTCTTTTTGAGAATTCGAGAGCAAGTCTTTTTATATAAGTCTAATTGTGTTTGTAACCAATTGAATAATGAAATCTGCAGCTACGTAGTAACTACCTCTACCTGGTAGTGGTAGTTATAGGTGTGTTCAGCTGACTCACAATCACAAGTCGTTTAAAAATAGATTATAACTCCTTGTTCCACAATCATTTTGAGAATCTTTTTTTTCTTTTTCTTTTTAAAGATGGGGACAAATCCATAACTACCCATGTTTCTCATATAATACATATATTGATCTTAGAATTACTTTGTACAATAGAATATTTAGCCAATAGTAATGACAAATAGATGTAATGTCGTACAATTAAGATTTGAGAAGTTTTTGTTTGCCAAATTTATATAATAAATGTAGTGATGGTATATAGTAGTATGATTTACAAAGTATATGGAAATGAAATTTATGTATAGACTACCTGCACAACACCATTATGTGCTTCCACTGCATTGCATTTCAGTAACCGATACTCTGACAAGTTTTGGGTTGGTGAGGATATTATAGGTTGCAGGAGATGCTTATGTGGAGTCATTGCCTGCTCAACTATTTCATTTAACACATCTTTAATCTGAATTATGGTAGATTGAGGAATGGATCCAGATCTTAATAAACTGAGAATTTATTGCTCTGGTTTTCAACTCTGTATAAATCTATAGAAGCACCTCGGCCCTACAGAATTGGTCATAACATATAGATCAAATTCAGAGTTTCAAATGTCACTGATAAACCAAGAAACATAATAGAAAGATTGACGACATGGATTAATTGTATATTTTTAAACAACAGCTTGGAATCTTTCATTCCTTTTATTCTCTTTGGATGGTGGGAAGAAACTAGTATCCAGAACTCCTCACTCTGCAACTTCAGCTATGTCTTAAATTTTTTAGGTGAGTAACATCACCCCAGGATTCAACAAGCCATTGGTCTTGATGATCGAATAAGTGGAACACATTGATGGATGCGTTTTGAACCTTCCCTCGACAGTCTTCCGAGGGGTGGGCCTTCATGTAGAGTGTCTCAATGGCGGCGCCGTGAGAAACCACCACCACTCTCTCCCCTGCATACATGGAAATCAAGAATCCAGGAATTCAGATCTTCTATTGTATTTATGAATGGTTGACATGTGTCAGTATTAAGGATTTAGCCCTTAGAATTGCCACACTTCCTCAATCTATCTATGCAATTAATAGAAGATATGACACACATGAGCAATAGAGAATTTCATAGATGGATCGGTTTGCAACTAACGAAGCAATCAATTGATACCTATGTGTTGATTTGCGATCCTCTGCAAAGCCGACGTGCAGCGATTGTATAGCTGATCATAGCTCTCTCCACCACCCTGCATATATGAAGTAGCCACTTACTTTCTGCATCACCCAACTAGCTACCCATAAATAAAGTAAAACATCTTGCAACATCTTGCAGACAATTGAACTGCAACATTTAGTTGCAACTTGGATTTTCTCCCAATATAAGAAGATAGAAGCAAAGAAAGTTAATGAAAGACGCGACAAACAGATCACTAATTAAAGAACCAGCTGCATCTAAAAGAGTTGTCTGAGAGAGAGAGAGAGAGAGAGAGAGAGAGAGATAGAGAGAGAGAGAGAGAGAGAGAGAGAGAACTGGAATTCCTTCATCATGATTCCCCAAAGATGAAGAAAATCTAGGATCCTGTTGGTTAATTTTATCTGCTTCATCAAAAAGAAGACCTTGAAGGTCACCAAGATGCCTCTCTCGCAAATCTGGATCAGTAATCACCTCATGCCAACAAAACAAAACACAAGAATAATTAATAAATATATATACATTTGATTATCATAACAAAGAACAATCATTCAAACTATTATTACTCATATATTAATTTTCTCTATATATTGCCTCTAAATAAACAGTAAGTTGTAAAATGAGGAAGCAAGATAGTTTTCAAAAAAAGTCTGCTTATTTACATAGGTTCCTCATGCGTACACATTTAACTTGAAAAAGCAAAAACGTGATACATATTCAAAGAAATAAGTGATACCTTAAGCCCCCCACAACTTTGTGCAATCATCTCAGCAGTCTCAACTGCTCGCTCTAAGTCAGAAGAATACACTGCATTGAGCTTAGGTTCCTGTGAGAGCCGCTCGGCCACCTTCACCAAATCATTACAAGCAGCCGGGCACCGTGATAAGATAGATTAATAACAGCAAAGAATCATGACTTACAGCAAATGCTTGCTTCCTGCCAAGATCATTTAAGGCAACACCCAGCTGCCCCTAAGAGCAATAAAAATCAAATAAAAACCATTAATTTTGGACTAATTTTTGAACCATTGTGATGCTTTCCGCTAGATCTACCCGCATTAAGAGAGCGCTTGGTTAAGTTTATGAACTATTTATTCCTTCTTCTATCTCCGATGGGGGATGGGTTTGTCAACCCCAACAAAATGAGCTCCCCAAAACATAAGTTCCTCAACCCCACAACTTATTTACAAAAATAAACCTAATAAATCATTGATTCAAACACAACCTAATAGAATACATGAATGAGTTGGTAAGTAGGTAGGTACCTGAATTCTGCGTTCAACATTCCATTGCGTTTGACCATGACGAATCACAACAATCTCCGCATATTTTGATTTTGAGGAAACAGTGCTAGTCTCAACTTGAGAGTCCCTAAGCAAATGCAAATTGAGATGCAGCTCTTAATCACTTTGCATTATTCAACATGTTAACCAACCTGGAGTGTAGTAGCTCAGCCATTCTCTGGGTTCCAACGCCTATTCTGTCTGTTTGTTATCTCTTTTGTTTTGAGAGAGCAATTATTGTCTTTGGTAACTCAAGACAGAGTCGTAAAAAAATTTAATATAACTCCTTGTTTGACAATCATTTTGAGAATCTTTTCTTTTTTAAATCCAAATGTTTTGTGTCTTTTAAGATAGGGACAAATTAAACTATTTTTCCCATCTATGCTGAAAGCTAAATATTGACAAAACTTACAACAATGCCATTTTACCTCTTCCATTATTACTATCCAATAACTTTCAATTAATTAACGGCAAAAACTTCTCTGTCCTCGGTGTATCCGTGTATATATATAGTATATATATATCACTTTATAATCAAGGTGTATCCGTGTATATATATAGTATATATATCACTTTATAATCAAGGTTGATGGGATAGAAAAAAAATATATTTTGAATTTGAATAGTGTGATATATATACCTCGATGTAGGTTGATGGGGTTAGAAATGAAATATATTTTGAATTTAAATAGTATGATGTATATTATATACCCCTATATATAAGAATCTACCTCTTAGTTATATGTTCTAACTATCGAAAATATATCGTTACACCAAATTAGAAGGGGTATTTTTATTTTAGTTTACATTTTCTCGTTAGTTAGTTAAAAAAATATACTTATATTTTCAAAATTCCATCTTTAATTCGTTGTCAATCAATTATACCGAGTGGGAGCTCTATTCGGCAATGCAGGATGCCCTTGCATAACTTCCCACATGAGACTCATTTTTGGGATTTGGACCTAGTTTGTCAGCTTGTAGTGGCTTTATTCACTAAAAATGAATACGTATTCTGTCGTTGAACCGGTCGCGCATTTAATGACGAAAAATTCCTTCGATGAAAAGCAGTTGTGTGTTCGCGACAAATGAAATGAAAACAGAATTATCCGCTACTAGTGAAGATTAATGACTGAAATATTGGATTCAGTGGTTGAAAATTCCGGTTGCTAAAAACGTGTTGTTTGAAGAAAAAGAAAGGCGAACATTAGTAGTACTTGTTGGTGATTTTATAACATCATAAATAATCTCATAAGTTATACTGTAATTTTTTAATTTATTGCAACAAAAAACGATCCCTCGCCCCAAAGGCCCCCACTCCCGGCCCGATAAAAATAATGAAGGGTTAAATCATGATAAATCAACGACCCATTATGTGGCAGGAATAGTGCATGGTGTTTACTACCTTGTTTTCTAATTTTTAATAAACATTACTAGTATTCATTTAAAATATTGAGGCGAGCAGCAGGGCCAGCGGCCGATGCAGTATTCGAGGGGGAGAAGGTTAGGCCGTAGGGGAGCAATTGCTAATGCCCCACCAAGCCCACTATACTCGTATACTACATGTTTTTTCGAGCTACATACAATTTAATTAGTATCAAGACTTCATCAACAAGTTTTCCATATTAAAAAGTTCAATTGACCAAGAATTTGCAGTGAGAAACGGCTAGTGGTCGACAAAGAATGAATAAGATTAATAAAAAATCATGTCATCGTCGACGGATTAATTAGTTTGAAAATACTAAGAAATTAATAATAAAATATCTTTTCTATCACATCACCAGCGAAGATTACCTGTGTGAAACTTCCTATGTTCTACTCATAACTATTTCTCTTCCCTAAGTTTGTTAAGCTAGCAGCTATCATTCTCCCTTTATTTCATTTGCAAATTTATGTGATTTTATTTAACTTTTTTTGTGTTTGTGTCCGTGTACGAGATATGGCTTATGCTGCTCTTGTTTCCCTTGTACACACCACAGATCATTGCCTAAATGATGATCAATATCCCATCCCTAATCATGTGAAACGACACATGATATCTATCCGTAACCATGTTGTTTTCTTGAAGGAATATCTCGAAGAATTTCTAAACAAAGCCTGCAACTTGGAGGCACAAATGAGGGATGCAGCAAATGAAGCAGAAAGCAGAATTGAAGAGCTTATGTTGGTCAAATGGTGTTCAAGTCATAGTGATTCTTTTAATGAACTAGAAACAATAACGAGGGAGATTGAGCTGATTGTTGAGCAAGTGAAGCAAGGTTTCAGAGACGACGAAGGCGAGAAGCAACTACGTCTTCCTCAACCAGCTAGATCTTCACCCACCTTCAAGGATGTCATGGTTGGTTTCGATGATGATCTGACAGAAGCAAAGGGCCGCCTTTGTGGAATGCTTCCCAAACTCGAGGTCATCCCGATCTTTGGTATGGGTGGCATTGGTAAGACAACTCTTGCTAGAAACGCCTACGAGGATTCATTGATCATGGAGCACTTCCACATTCGAGCTTGGGTCACAGTATCACAAGATTATAGTGCACACGAGTTTCTTTCAGCCCTCTTAATCTCAATGAAAGTTGTTAATGAGGAGCGCCTATTAGATCAGGAAAGTGTAGAATCCATGTCTGAGAAAGTGTACAAGAACTTGAAGGGCAGGAGGTATCTCATTGTGGTGGATGACATGTGGAGCACTAAGGTGTGGGATGATATGAAGATGTTGTTTCCCAATGACCACAATGGAAGCCGGATTATGCTAACTACAAGGTTGCACGACGTGGCTGTCTATCCTGATCCGTCTATTCCTCTTCACGAGATGCATTTGCTGGATGAGGATCAAAGTTGGAATCTACTTAGGCAGAAGGTGTTTGCAAATCTTGATTACCCTATAGGATTGGAGGGCATTGGGAAGGAAATTGCAAGAAATTGTGGGGGGCTACCACTTGCCATTGTAGTGATTGCAGGGATGCTATCCATGGTGAACCAGAGCCCAACTTCATGGGGTGTGGTTGCAGAAACTGTAAACTCGATCATAGCTACAAAAGATGAACATTTGGAAAAGATACTTTCTCTGAGTTACACCAACTTGCCTCATCACTCGAGGCCGTGCTTCCTATACCTGGGAAGCTTTCCAGAAGATCACGAGATCCATGTCTCAAAACTCATCAAGTTATGGGTAGCCGAGGGCTTCTTGAGATGCCCACGTGGATCGAAGAAGTTGGAAGAGGAAGCAGAGGAGTGTTTGGAAGATCTAGTTAAGAGGAGTCTTGTTATGGTAACTAGGAGGAAGACTAATGGCAAAATCAAAAGTTGCAGCCTCCATGATATGATGAGGGACTTATGCATAAGGAAAGCCTATGAAGAGAAATTTGTTTTGAATCTGATGGACAGGTATGTGTCAAAAGAATTTCCCATAAAAGGCTTAAGAAATCAGCAACGCATAAGTATTGGTTCGTATAGTCTAGTTCACGTTCTAAACATGTATGGCGCGACTATCCACACTATTATGTGCTTCCACTGCATTTCAGTGACCGATTCTCTGAAAAGTTTTGGATTGCTCAAGGTATTGGATGCTGGAGATGCTTATGTGGAGTCACTGCCTGCTCAACTATTTGAGCTATTTCATTTAAGATTCCTAGCTATCAACTATGATGGCATGATTCACCCAGCCATATCAAAGCTTCAAAATCTTCAAACTCTGATCTTGACAGGGTGGAATCAGTCTTTACCTAGGGAAATTTGGAGGATGCCTCAGTTAAGACATCTGTTGTTTTATGGTAGGATACCTGAGCCAGAAGGAGAAATGTTGATTCTGGAAAACCTCCAAACACTTTCCTTTAGGTCTCATTGTATGTGTACAGAAGGGATCTTGAAAGGGATTCCAAATCTTAAAAAACTGAGAATTTATTGCTCTGGTTTTCAAGTCTGTACTCACCTCAACAATCTGGTGTTATATCTGCATCAACTTGAAATCTTCAAGTTGCACTCAGTTTATGGGATTGATTGGCAAAAATGTGACCTGAGTTTTCCGAGGACGCTGAAGAAGGTGAGCCTGAGTGGTCTGCGGCTTCCTTGGAACAAGATGAGCATTTTTGGTTCGTTGCCAAAGCTTCAAGTGCTTAAAGTGAGAGATTATGGTTGCATAGGCAGCATGTGGGAAACGACGGAAGGAGAATTCCCTAAGCTGGAATTTCTGCTCATAGAAATATCAGAGCTCGAGTTTTGGATAACTGAGAGAAGCCACTTTTTGAAGCTTAAGTGCCTAGTGCTCGACGAATGCAGGCTGCTAAGAGAGATTCCAGAAACTATTGGAGAAATTCCGACACTTGAGCTGATTGAGGTTAAGGGTAAAGCAGAGAAGTCTCTTGTGGATTCAGCTAGAAGGATACAAGAGGAACAACAGAGTTGGGGAAACGATGATCTTCAAATTCACTGCATGACTTATTGATCAGATACTTATATATCCTTCGAGACATAGAAGCTTTGAAACTACAAGCCTTTGTTATATATTGTTAAATGTGCATAGAGCTAGCTAAGTAGTGTAGCATCTCAAGGGATCATCAAAACTAACTTATCAATCTTAGTTTTTGTTGCAGCATTTGACAGCTGACTTCACTTTTAGCCTTTCTCTGAGATTCTAGATGCTTAGCTAATTATTCAGTCGCTGGTGTACTTACAAAATGCAGTAGATATATCCTTCACTAACAATTTAACTGCATATTTTGTTGAGCCATTAATATCTGGGACTTGAATAATCAAACTAAGCCAAACCAAAATATTAAATTTGATTCAATTTTTTTAGATTTTCGGATCATATTTACTTTAGGATTTTCAGTTTGCTTCGGATCGGTAACAAATCCGGAAATCCAAATTATTTTGTAATAATAATATTTTGTTCAAATATTCATAATATTTAGATACTACTACCATTACTACTCTTGTATACCATTTTTGCAATCGACACCTCCTGTATGCCTCTCAAGGTTGTCTAAACAGTAGACACGACTAGGCTAACATCTGTTTCATTTCAAAGCATCAAACAGATAGAAAAGTTTATAACTGCCACTTTCACACAACTTGACTAACTACTTGCTGGACAAAGGCTTTATCACTTCCTCAAAATATTCATGAGGTATAAGAATGCATGTTTACTGAGGCTATTGCACTCGTTTATCAATTCTGTTGGAAACAATAATACGTCCCAATCATCATAATGAGAAATCCTAACCAGAGTTTCTATCTCCACCAAAGCCCGAATCAAGAAATCCAGTCTGGTCGAGGTGACTCACATCGCCCCATGATTTAACGCACCATTTGTCATCGTCGGACAGGTGAAATACATTGACGGAGGTGTTGAGTACCTTACCACACCGCCGATGTGGAGAAGCCCTCTTGTGAAGTGCTCTGATGGTACCTCCGTGTGACACTACGACCACTCTCTCTCCTGCGTAGACTCAACATTATTATGAATTACTTGATACACTTCAATGGATATGGCAAGTTGTCAGTTGAGCAAAGAGTACCTTGGTGTTTCTTTGCGATCCTTTGCAAAGCTGAAGTGCTACGCTTGTATAGTTGATTGAAACTCTCTCCACCACCCTGCATATGTTATGGGTTAGCAATAACCAGATTAATTTCTAGAGGAGTACACATAAGGAACACCCGGTTAGAGAATGGCTCTAAATTAATTTGCATTTTACATGCCACAGCATTGACTGGCAAATTTGGTGCCGACAAATGACCTGAGTGCGGGACTAGACTAAACAGCCAGTATATATAGTAGTAGTACTATCATCTTTCACATATCAACTTTATGCAGTGCCCAGCAATGACAACATCCTTAGATCTCTAGTTTATAAAAGTGCAACCTGATATACAAGAGTTCCAATCAAGAGTTTTTAAACTTCAAGTGTTGAAAGAGTTCCAAGACATTTCTATGATATTTCGACAGAGTCTACAAATATTACTTCCAAAATGGTACAGTTTTCGGTAAGATTATTTTGTAATGCAGCGACTAGTCCAATCGGAAAAACTATTTGAACTCTTGTGAAAGAATTTGAATATTCCAGTCAACCATCCAATGAAACAAAATCACATGGAAAGAAAAATGTCATCATTACTCTTTTCCTCCAAGAAAAGAAAATTTGAATTATCATAGCATATGCTATGCAAAGCAAGGTTCTTATTGCAATAATATGAAAAAAAATTATTGCAAACCAAGGAGTTCTCTGGAAATGCTCTACAGATGACATTCAAAAAATAGAAAAAACTTTGACATCCAAGAAGAATTTCCAGGGTGGCACGGAAATAAAAGACATGGTGAAGGATATATCACTTGGTACTTAGTACGTAGAGTATTTAAATAGATGCAGGTAAAACAAGGAGTACCAACAGAACTATAAGTTAGTATGTGCACATGTATGTGGAGAGAGAGAGAGAGAGAGAGAGAGAGAGAGAGAGACTATACGGGAATTTCTTGATCTTCATGGGGAGAAACAAATGCTTTATGAGCTTCTGGATTGACTGTTTGAGCTTCTTGAAAGACAACACCTTGAAGGTCTCCAAGATGTCTCTCCCGCAAGTCTGGTTCTTTACCAACCTGATGGAAGCAAAACATATTATTGAGGATTTATGTTACTTGAAAGACAGTTTCCACAGCTAAAAATTGCAGCCTATGCGAAAGATGCTCTTAAGTATAACAGGTAAGAAGCTAACCAACACCATATATAAGCCAAATCATGCTAAACTAAAAAAACAGCAAGGAACCAAGAATATGAACTTGGACAAGGAAAGGATAGCAAGGGCGATAGGTAAAAATGGACGTAAAAGATAATGAAATAACTAGGATCCCTTGTTTTTCTACATTACCTTCTTTTCTTTACTAAATAGTCTAAATAAATAAACACGGATTCTGATTTCACCAACTATTGTTCTAGTTGTGCAGTGAGTTTCAAAATTATTTTGGAGGATGATAATTAAGTAACACTCAACTTCTAATCAACATGTAAGTGACGCTGCTAAAAGTAGCAAATTGGCTTAAACCTTTTCCTAGGTTGGTAACTGACCAGTCCTTCACGTCAACCTTTACTTCAAGAAGATAAGAATCTTGAATATTAAAGCTAAAAGATGATCATCGAGTGATACCTCAATCACCCCACAGGCTTTTGCTATTATCTCGGCAGTGCCAAACGCTCGTTTTAAGTCAGATGAATATACAGCAGAGATTTTGGGCTCCTTCGAAAGCCGGTCAGCCACCTTGAGCAAGAAATGACAAATCTCGGATCACATTATTGCCTACACTAGTAAATACACTAGAAATTGCAGAATCAGAACATACCGCAACTGCTTGCTGCCGCCCAACATCATTTAAGTCCACATCCAGGTGCCCCTATCCATCACAGAGATGATAATTGTAACATAAATGTTGATGAATCTATTATTTACCACTACATCAGAAAGGAAAGAAAGAAAAGTTACTTAAAAGTGGTAGATTTACACAAAAACTATTCTTCATACATCTTGAAAGGAATAATTCTTAAAAAATAAAACAAGAGATGAACTAATCAGATATAGTATATATTAGCTGATCACCCTAAAATTCAACAGAGTTATGACTAATTTAAAGCACGGCCATGAATTCGTATGCAATAACTCTAGATTTTAATGAAGAATGCACTTTGCTTCATTAATCACGAGAACACCGCACTTAAATTTACTCAGAAACTGAAAAAACACGCAGACCTGAATTCTGTGATTAGTGTTCCACTCCGTTTCGCCGTGACGAATTACAATTATTTCTGTATATTTCGGGGTAACAGTCTCGATCGTTCCACCATTCTCAGTAGAATCAAATTCAGCAAAAACAGAGGCACTGAAGAAAACAAACTCTCACCAATAATCGACAATTTGAGCGAAACGTCAACCAAAGAAGTAATTGAGAGATTCCTATTTACTGGGAAGTCCAGCAACTCTAATCCAACGAAACAGAAAAAAGTGCAATTTCTGGGCTAAAAGTAGATACAAGATGTAAAATCAAGCAACTATCGAGCAGTGGTTATTCAGTATTTTCACAATTTATTAACACATACACTGAGATAGAGACACGAAATATGAGCGGACCTTGATCCTGAGGTGGCCATGATAAAGGTGCGTTGAAGATGACTGATCCTTGTATAGAGCAAGCGGGTAGGGGTAGGACTGGCAATGGCAATGGCAATGGCAATGGAGGAGCGTGGCGGAGATTCGGAGAAATGGCGCGCGGAGACCTGACGCTACAGTGAGCTCATGTCATGATGGGTCAATCAATCAATCCCCTGCTTCTCGGGGTTGTACGTTATACTCTCCAACTAATACAATTATTAATTTGGATTCCATTAAAAAGTGGGCTTATAGTGCCTGGTCAATTTGGAACAAGACTATATGGGCCTTAACGAATATTACAACTTTTTATGGTCCCGACTCCCCACTTCTAATTACTGTATCTTTGTTTTATTTTTCGACTTACTAAAATTTCAAAATAAATAGTGAAAGGAAGCAAGTTGACATATATGAATATGAAAATGGCATTACAGAAGTTCCAAGCAATTAAAGAAATGGTCTTAACGGCTTGAAGAGGATTTTTGCTTTAGAGATGTTACAATTCTTTATTACTACATTTTCATGTTTAGTTCAATTTTAAAACATGAGGAAAATCCAGAAGATTACTTCATAAAATGAAATATCTACAAAATTTTGGATTTTTTTTTCCATTTAAGATAAATGTTTTGGTTACTTGCAGGAAAATTCAATTAATTCTTTGTATCGTGGACTCACGCGTGAAGTCTGTCTCTCTGCCATTTAGTATATTTTTTTTTTACATTTTAGATGTTTTTATTTATATTTAATGATTTTTTCTGTATCCATTTTTTGCAAAATCAGTCATATTGTTTTGGGGTACTTCTTCCATTCTAGTCCGAACTTTGTTCCTTTTATGACTTTTAGTTTGATGTTATAAATAGTACGAATACAACATGTATTTATTTCCATTGTTCATTAAACATGACCTGCGTCAATAATTTGCTAATCCGCAAGCAACTGAGTATCGTAAAATGTGTTATGCGAGGATGCAATAAGTCTTGATTTTTTTGATGTTTCATCCTTTAGTTTATTTTTTTTTTAAAAAAAATCATCCGCATTCAAGATATTTTGACAATAGCGAGGAGATGAAATGGGAAAGAATGAAGGGTTAGCCTTACATAATAATATAAATTTTAGTAATTTAAAATGTTTAGAAAGCTTTTCTTAATAAATGAAAATATTATTTTTATCTACCTTAGGAAGGTACGACATCAAAATGATATCTTTGGCATTATTCTTCTCTCCCATGCAGTTGCAAGATTATCGACTTTAGGCGAAATTATCTCTAGAAAAATCATGCCTCGGTTCCGCCCCTTAAACTTGAAGAAAGGGGCCTTGAGTCCTTGAATTTGACATATTAATCATGCTTGACGATAAGGATCACTCCTACAAATTAAGGATTATGGTCAAATAATATTTCAACATTTAACTGATTCCAAATTAAAAAATGATATCATGGTCCAATTGGCAAAACGAGTTAACTGATACATCAAAGATTAGAAATGTCTTGTCGCTTTGCGATCCATTATCACACATTTCTAATAAGCTACCGACGACTACGGAAAACAAGTCTACGCTTCGTCAAAATGGTTTGGGTGAATATCATTTTAAAGTTATATATTATGTGAAATGATTCCATATAATTCACAACTTTAATTTCTACCACCCAAAGTTGAGTTCGAGAAGGGGAATTAAATGAGGTTGGCTAAATTTGAATTTTGTTACAGTTACGTATTATTTTAAAATTTTGTATCAACAGTTTCTTCAAAATTCGTATCTGGCAGGGCGCGTGCAGTAATTCTAATTAAAGGATTTTAAATTTCAAATGTGACCCTCTTGTTCATTTTAATAAATGATTCAATTCAACAGTATATGAAAGCTTGTTGTTTGTTGTTAGTATAATTTAAAAATAGGTGTTTCAAATTTTTTTTGTTACTATATATAGACTTTGTTATTGACAAATGGAGACATGGGTGTCACATATATCTATTTGTGTGGTTGTTTTCTCATGAGAAACCTATTAGTTTAGAAAAAAATCGTTAGCAAATTAAAAATATCAATAAGTTATTTCAACAAGGGTTACAGTACTCAATAAAAGCAATTTTCATACTCGATTTAGAATGATAAATTTTTGCTAAATAAATACAAAAATATCACCATCCTTTTCTAATCCAAACAATTACAAAATTTGTTAATTTATCTTTTCCCTTACAAATTATATGATCTCCCTCCATATAGCTACATAAATGCCACCTCCTTCTTTTTCTGATATAGTGCTTAATTATTTTGGGGTAGGTTTATAAGGTTTTATTAAACGAATCAGGAATTCAGGATCCATCGAATTATCTGACATACATGAATGACAATGTGCTCCAAGAAAATTTAAGTTGTTCGAATTAATAAGATTCTGTAACTTCTCCAGATCGACTTTTTTACGATATTTATTTTGTAATAAAAGAGGTTCTGATTCAACTGCATACCAAATTTCCTTCTAAATATATATCATTACATGACATAAGTGAAGTATTATATTAATTTCCTCAAGAAAAGTATTTAAAGAATAGGACAACTTATTAGAAATTTTCCCTACAACCAATTAATGTCTGCAAGATATAAGAACGCGAAATACAGGCTAAACCAAATTAATTAGATGAACGTCCACTATATATTCTGCAAAACACAGGCCAAATTAGATCAGCTTCTACTAAGTATTTATATTATTTTTTAAGCGACTTAAGTATATATTCTTTGTCAAACTATTACTTATAAAATGGAAGTTTCCTGTTGTTTCGTTGATTAGTCGTTTCTTACATATTTGTCCAACTTTGATGGTTACCGTAGGTAATATCTTAAAATTAAAATGATAAAGTAATCGATTTTCTTATAAATTTAATAAAAGGAGTTTAGAGATTGACTGTCAATAGTTATAAAATCATCGATTGTGGTGTGAATATGTATATTATACATATTGACACCTCGTGCGACAAATCAACCGTTGGGTTGGTCACAGTTCACATTGCAGACCGCTACAGACTTCATTGACTTCATATAATACACGGTTAATTATGGCGTATCTCTAATTTTTATACAATTTTTTAAAAAATCTGTAACTTACGTTTTCTAAAAATAATATTCCCATCTTTCAGCATTCTTCATAAAATATTTTGCCTCTTCAAAAAATACCCCCAACTTATGCTTTGTAAAAAAAAATAATTTGTCATTGTTTTCAAGAAAATGTCATACTTCACAAAATTCGATTACAGGATAATGAGTCATCTCGTCGGATTCTTAGGTGTATTATACGTTAGCTGAGGACGTGAGGTAGACTATAATTTGGGAAGGAACATGAATGTTCAATTCTTTTGAGAAAAAAAAAGCAGCAGCATAGTTGTAATTATAAGGTTGAGAAGTGAATTTATCTCAAACAAGTTTCTTAATTAACTTTAATTTTCTAGAAATAAAAAGAGAAACCAAAATTACAAGTTTCTTATCTTTTAAATTTCTCAACTAAGTATTTCTATTTGTTTATACCAAGCCATTGTATATATTGTAAAAAATTATTTTTTTCTTAACAAGGCATCCTCAAAGTATACGATTAAATATTTATAAATGTAAGCGAGTTTATAATACTCCTCCAAAGAACATACGTAGCATTTTTCAAGGGTACAAAGATAATATGAGTGAGAGTGATTTGGGGTTGTGCGCGGCTTGTGCCATTACTTAGGGTACGTAGAGAAAATGTGCACTTTTGAGATAGGCTGCACTTTTATTTTATTAGTTTTATCTATCAATGTAAATATTAAATAGTAGTAATACAGTGGGGCTTGTACATAAATTGTTTTGGAAATAAACGTAAAGCCAACTGGACCTAGAAGGGGATAGTGAAATTAACAAAACTAGAGCACAAATACTCATATATATTTTTTTTTTGGTATGTGTAATCTCATTAATTCGATGAAAAAAAGGAGAAAAACAATAATCTATATATATATATTTTTAAAAGTTTTCCTTTTTAGAATTAGCAATTAAAATCATAGCAAATTAAAACTCAACAACAGTTGCAAACAAAATCACACCACCATATAAAGACGGGACAACTACCTCACACAAAAGTGGGACAACCTATTAACTTGTTGAATGTGAACTCGTAGTTGGAAAGATCTCAAACTTGTGTTAATTTTCCATTTCCAAGATGGCATAAATGCAATCACATTATTTTGTTGGTCAGAAACAATAACAACAACCATGGTCAACTTGAGACGACGACACTACACCACTACTAGAAAATAGAAATTAATTTTCACCCTTGACAATTCACATCTTCTTTTAATTAACCACGAAGCATCGAATAGGAATAACTGCCGACTCCTCCAAAAAATACAGTTAGAATTTTCTATAAATACGCAAATTAACATTCACATCTGCAGCGGCATCCGGCCTTCTCATCCATATCGACCAAGCTATAGAAACAAAATAATTAAAAATGGAGAAAAGGGGCATCTCTCTTGCACTTATGTTGCTCACGATTCTGCACTTGACAAATTTCCAGATTTCGTATGCTCAAACAAAAGGGAAAATGGTGAGTGTATTGAGCATCGATGGAGGTGGCATCAGAGGCATTATTCCCGGCACAATTCTAGGCCACCTCGAATCCAAACTCCAGGTTTTCATATTCTTTCATTTGGTCTGTACTTTACTCAGGCTAAGAAAGCTATGTAAGTTGAAGCTAACTTGAGGAAATGAATAAAAGTAGGAGTTAGATGGTCCGAATGCAAGAATAGCCGATTACTTTGATGTGATAGCCGGAACGAGCACAGGGGGGCTGATCGCCACCATGCTGAGTGCCCCCGGCGCCGACAACCGCCCCTTATATGCTGCCAGAAACATCACCCCATTCTACTTGGAGCACTGCCCCAAAATCTTCCCTGAGACCAGGTAATTAACCCAACCCCGGCCAGATTTCACTTCGATACAGTAACTAATTACTCACCCGCCGTTTCAGCCGGAAAGGTTTTGTGGGGAGGATGACCAACTTATTCGGCGGTCCAAAATACGACGGCAAGTATCTGAAAGAGATGGTCAAAGGAGTGCTAGGCAACCTCACTCTCAGCCAGACCTTAACAAATCTGGTCATCCCTACCTTCAATATCAAACGCCTGCAGCCGCTCATCTTCACCACTAAAGATGTAAATTCATTTCCCTCTTATCACTATATACATACGGATAAGACTAGGGATCGACGGCTGCATTAATTAATATATGCTCACATTTTTTTTAGGTCAACTCCAATACTTTAATATTTATTATTGGTATAATAATTTATTTTTCCCTCTGATTTGAAATAAAGAAATTGAGTATTGATTTTCTTTATTAGTCTAATGTGATTGATACTCAAGGTAAACAATTATATATGATGATGGTTGTAAAGAATCTGAAATTGGGAAACAGGGGAAAGCAAATGTATCGAAGAATGCTCTGTTATCAGATGTTTGCCTCGGCACCTCTGCGGCTCCTACTTTTCTCCCGCCTCACTATTTCGAGACCAAAGACGCCGCCGGTGAAACACACACCTTCGATCTCGTTGACGGAGGCGTCGCAGCAAATAATCCCGTGAGTACTAAACACTGACTCAATCACAATCATAATAATCTAATGATCATAATAAATGAATTTGATTTTGGGGCGCATGCAGACTCTAATAGGCATAACACACATATCGAAAGAAATACTGATGGGGAGATTCGAGCTAGTAGACATGCAGCCCATGGACAGCACCAGAATGCTGGTGCTCTCCCTCGGGGCCGGCCTCGCCAAGCTCGAAGAGAAGTACAACGCTAAGGACGCCGCCAAATGGGGCTTGCTCGGCTGGGTGTACAACGATGGCGCCTCCCCCTTGCTCGACGTCTACGGCGACGCCAGCTCTGACATGGTCGACATTCACGTCTCCACCGTTTTCCAGTCCCTCCGCAACGACCAAAACTACCTGCGCATTCAGGTACATATAAATATCATCCTTCACTATGTTTAGAGAATAATGTCTTATCTTAGGTCCTTAAACCTTAGATAAAAATAGTCTTTGATAATTTTGTGATGAAAAGGAGGACAGATTGGCCGGGGAGGCATCATCGCTGGATATTGCAAGTGTCAAGAATTTGCAAACACTTGTACAAGTCGGAGAGGATCTATTAAAGAAGCCGGTTTCAAGGGTGAATTTGGAGACGGGGCGGCCGGAGCCGGTTCAAGGAGAGGGCACCAATGGAGAAGCCTTGGCTCGTTTCGCCAAGTTGCTATCCGATGAACGGAAGTTCCGCCAAGCTTGAAGCTCAAGGGAGCTTAAACTCGATATTATATACTATTGTTTTTTTTTCAGCCTATATATAATAATGAGAGTGAAGTGCATCTATATAGTTTTCGTAATTAATCACTTTTGGTTTGTATTGAATTGTTCTTGATTTCATTTAATTTCTAATGAGCTCTAACTTTATGAAAGAAGAAACCTCTTTTCTTTGTGTGCAAAGAGATCGATCACATATTGTGTGCCTATGAAGTAACGGGCTGTTGGTCCAATCTAATTATAGAAATTGTGGTCCAATACAGCTATTGTAATCCGACGACTTCTTCACCGCTATTCAACTTCATTACTATATATAGTCATCTGGCCCGATCATATTGAATGAATGCCTTAATATTCAGTTTCATCCTATCTCATCTTTAATCATTCATAATTGAATCAGAGGTAACTAAGATTACATATTTAAAGGATATATGATGGTTTCAAAATTGATCAATCTATCAAAATAAATAATTCATTAACTTGAATTATTTTAATTTTATTCATTTTATCATTCAAAGTAAGGGCCATTATTTGTGGATAGATATCATCTTCTTTAGCATTTTGGAGTATGTCCTTCCTTACTTTAGCGACTTCTGCTAGTAGTAGTTGATGCCGGTGGCAGAAAATTTAGTTTGGAAATTAAGGACCATCATTTGAAATTTCATAGATTATATGGATAGAGGAATTTTGAAAAACTTCAACTTCATTCCATTTCCTAGTTGGGTATATACCCCTAACTTACGATAAAGTCACAGTTTCTTCACTAATACTATATTGCCATGTGATAGTTTTTTTTAGTTTCAATTGGATAAATATAAGATAAAAGTAGAGATGCGTTAGGTTCGATTTGTGTTACTAATAGAAAATAGAGATTATATTAGATTGAAGGTTGTATACGTGGACGAAAAAGGAAACGTAACACTTTCATTGGAACGGCCCAAAAAGAAAAACGTAACACTTCTGCTGAAATGGAGGGAGTACTATTTTGTTAAAATGTTGTAGTTAAGTTGAATTCGTTGAAGGTTAATATAGAGATAGTTTTATTATGTTTCATTTGTGAGAGGGAATACCAAAAACGGCCAACTTCACACAATGACAAAAACTCTCTTCACCCGTGACGACGTCTCTTCTCTTAACTCACGTCCAAACATCATATAAATCAAATAAAAAAATATATTTGTCACTTCCCAAAGATACTAATTGTTCTATAAAAATAGAAATTTATATTCACACATGTGCTGCGGCGTTTGCCTTAATTTCTCCTTAATTTGATCTCGTGTCTCCTTAATTAGTTGTGAAAAATGAAAAGAAGAGGTTCCTATCCCTCTCTCTCGCTTGCCCTTAGCTTCCTCACCCTTTTCCTCTTCGTTACTTTGCCCAATAATGCTTCTGCTCAAACCAAACGAAAAGTGGTGACAATTTTGAGCATCGATGGAGGCGGCGTCAGAGGCATTATTCCGGCTACAATTCTAGGCCACCTAGAGTCCAAACTGCAGGTGTCTATTTCATAAGTTGAAGAATATTTTTTGTACACTTTAAATTAGTTACAGTATTATTGAATTCGCATTTACATATATGTATGCTCATTTTTGAATAGGAGTTAGACGGTGAGGATGCAAGAATTGCTGATTATTTTGATGTAATTGCTGGAACAAGCACAGGGGGGCTGATCACCATTATGATGACTGCCCCTGCCGCCAATAATCGCCCATTGTTTTCTGCCAAGAATATCACCAGCTTCTACTTGGACCACTGCCCCAAAATATTCCCAGAGAGCAGGTACACTTGAAAATGATACTCCTATTTAGTTTTTCCCTTTCATTCTAATTTTAAGTAGGTAAAATGCACTGATTTAACAAGATAATATTATTTTGTCAAAGTTTTAGTTTATTATACGAGTGATATATTATTTGAGCTCGATACACTTATTTGTGTCTTATCAGTAATAAGTGAACTTAAAGGTGAGCACGATCCGTGTCTAAAACTTGCACATGAGAATCAAATAAACGTCAATACCAATATATTTCATCAATTTCGAGATTAGGATGACAACGGGTCGGATTTTACTTTCCCATCCCCATACTCGCTTCATAACTCCACCCCTATATATGCCCGTAGCGTTACTAGTTTAAATTGGGGTGGTAACTGCAATTTTTTTTTCATTTTTAATTAATACTATAATTTAATAGTATTTTTATATAAATATTAGTACTTTTTAAAACAATGAAATTTACTAATTTTTTAACTATTGTAATATTTTTAATATATAATATTGATAACGTATACATTTATATCAGGGCGGGTGTCTATCCCAGCACCGGACCTGAACCCGGTCTGGTTATAGGAAATTCTACCCGCCCCTGGCGACTACTCGAAAATCTTGTCCTTAAACCTGCCCCATCAGGGCCAGCCGGCTGGTGGGTATCTACAGGTACCTGAACCCAGGAGTGAAATTGTCATCTCTACATCCACTTAATCAATATGAGATGTGCAAAATCAGACTAAATTAGTATATTTATTGAGTGGCAACACTCGAAACCGAAATGTTTTGTTGAGTTACTAGCAATGAATGATGACAAACGTTATTGGTGAGTTTAGGCGGAGCAATTTTGTGAGAAAAATCAGCAACTTTTTAGGAGGTCCAAAATATGATGGAAGATACCTAAAATGGATGGTTGAGGAGATGTTAGGCAACCTCACCATCAGCCATACCTTGACCAACGTCGTCATTCCTACCTTCGATCTGAAGCGCCTTCAGCCCATTGTCTTCACCACCAAAGATGTAATCAAAATATAAATATAAATAATATCCCATTTATTTTGTTCATGCAAACGATGTTAATTGTCTGAAATTGGGAACAGGGGAAGGCAAATGCTGGCAAGAATGCTCTGTTATCAGATGTATGCCTTGGCACCTCCGCGGCTCCTACTTTTCTCCCACCTCACTATTTCGAGACCACAGATGCTGCGGGGAAGACGCGCACCTTCGATCTCGTTGATGGAGGGGTCGCAGCCAATAATCCTGTGAGTACCTATCAAAATATGGCAGAGCTAATATCATTTTTAAAGAAAAATAACGTTGCTAATATAAAAAAAATTGCAAGGGTTAATTGGTCTAAGTACATGAACTTTGCCTCAGATTTTGATTTTACACATCGCCTTGAAATCGTGTTCTGAAATACAGACTTTACACTCTTGGCAATTTTCTCCTAATTTTATTTGCAAATTCAGCATAAAATTACCAACTCTAGCTGTAGGGAGAATGGAAAAAAAGATTGTAATGGAGTTTGATGGCAGACTCTGACGGCAATGACACACATCTGGAAAGAAATATTGGAGAGAAAATTGGAGTTAGAAGACATGGAAGCGATGGACAGCAGCAGAATGGTGGTGGTGTCTTTGGGCAGTGGGCTTGCCAAAGTGGAAGACAAGTATAGCTCCAAAGAGGCCGCTCGATGGGGGTTGCTCGGCTGGGTTTACAACAAGGGCGCCACGCCGTTGCTCGACGTCTATGCCGACGCCAGTTCCGATATGGTCGACTTTCATGTCTCCACCATTTTCCAGTCGCTAGGCAACCAACAAAACTACCTACGCATTCAGGTACTATATATTTTCATTAATCATTAATATGTTGTTCATCAACATGCTCTTTATATTAGATTATATTATTTTTCAAATTTTGTTTGAATATTAAGATAAATGTCCAATTAATATTATAATTATTTAGTTAATATTTAACACTGTACAGGAGGACAGATTGGTGGGGGAGGCATCATCTATCGATGTCTCAACTATGAGTAATATGCAAACGCTTATAGAAATTGGTGAGAATTTGCTGAAGAAGGCGGTTTCGAGAGTGAACTTAGAGACTGGGCGGCCGGAGCCGGGTCGAGGAGAGGGCACTAATGGAGACGCTTTGGTGCGGTTCGCCAAGTTGCTATCCGATCAAAGGAAGTTCCGGAGATCGAATTAGTTACCACTAATATTCTTGAATGTCAAATAAATATGAAGTGCATTTACAACATATATATATATATACTTCTAATTAATGTCTTTTGCATTGAAGCGTGGCTGATTTCATTTGTTCTTCGTATTTGTTGTTTCTAATTACCTCTAACCTTGGTTAGGGTCGGAAGATTTGATGTGGGACTGCATTTTTTTACTCTCACAGAAAAAAGGACGTTCACTCATCAGATTCATCAACATTGAATATTTTTATTTTTATTTTTATTATTAGTTTTTTTCAATTTCAAATTTTTAGTGCAAACTCATCAATCAAGCAAAATTATATTATACCAGATGCTAAAATTATGGATATCCAAAATCAATTTAATAAACTATATTAACCTATATTATATTGTTAAATTAATAAGTCATTTTTTTAGGTATAGTTAGGTAAGATGGTACTGCCTGGCTCTATAATATCGTGATGTAGCAGTAAAAATTATATGTCCCTGGCCCAATTATAGAACAATCAATCTTGATATTCAATTATTAACTTAAAAGTTGAAATTAAATGTCAAAACATAATTGTACATCCTAAATATTAGATATCATTTACAAAATTAAACTTAAACAAAATTAACAAACTAACAAATTTGAAAGTGGGATAAAAATGGGACTACTAAAATATAGGATCTCAAATGACAATCTATTTAGTAAGATGTCCATCGAGTTTCCTCATTCATGTGGAATTATCAGAAACCCAAATTTGTTCCATTTATTTTTTACTAAAAATTATAAACAAAAAATATGTTGAGCACACCACTTTAGTTTGACTTCTTAATCTACATGCAAAAAGCAAAAGGAGCAAGTCCGATGGGACCAGTGGAGTATATATATATCATACACCAGCTTACACCAAATAGATGCTAGCTTTAGTTGTTCGGAAATTTTGAATCAGACTATTAAGTGAACAATATAATCTAATTTGTAATACTATTAGTAATAATTTGATCTAAAAAAGTTACCATGCATGGAATCAGTTGTGTTCGAACTAATTTTAAGATCAATATATCCAAAGATTAATGTCCAAACACATTAATCACATATCATCAAGCATTCTAATGTGAAAAACCTTTCTTGTCATACATATACATGAAACTTAATAATTAAGGAGGTATGGAAAGAATGCAGGATACACCGATATATACAGGATATGTTATAGGCTGGCATCGACTCACTAAAAATAGATGGGAGAAAATTTCTCCATGTGCATTAACGAATTTTTAGGTCTATAATCATCAATAGAGTGAAAAAGATCATACATATAGACATTCATGTATCTGTATAATTAGCTTAAATAATTATTGTTAGAAAAAACAAAAATACCCTGATGAAGCTGAAGAACAAAACGGAGAGGATGAGTTTTGTATTTGCATTGAATTTTCTTGTAACTCTGCAGTTCCTAATATTTCCGATCTGCAATGCTCAAACAAAAGGGAGAATGGCAACGGTGCTGAGCATCGACGGAGGTGGCGTTAGAGGAATCATTCCAGGCACAATTCTGGGCAACCTCGAGGCCAAACTCCAGGTCCACTGATTAACAACATTAATTTTTATTTTGGATTGAATTTAAAAAATTATAAAGCTAGGATATTTTTGTTACCAATATTAATTTTATTTAACTAGTATAATTTACGTAGCCCTGGGAAAAAATTGAATAGGAGGTAGATGGGCCCAATGCAAGAATTGTAGATTATTTCGATGTAATTGCCGGAACGAGCACCGGTGGGTTGGTGGCGACGATGCTGAGTGCAGCAGGTGCGGACAATCGGCCTCTTTATGCAGCCAAGGATATAAGTTCCTTCTACATAGAGCATTCCCCCAAAATCTTCCCAGAAAGCAGGTACGTGCATGATTTAATTGTTGAATATCCACTAATTAGGTTTAATTACGATGAGCATTAATTAATTCAGCCGGAACGCGTTTCTTACGGGTTTGTTCGCGGGCCCAAAATACGACGGGCAGTACCTCAAATCGTTGGTTGAGGGATTATTAGGCAATCGCACCCTCAGCCAAACCCTAACAAATGTCGTCATTCCCTCATTTGATCTCAAACGCTTGCAGCCGGTTATCTTCACCACTAAAGATGTAATTAACCTCCCTTCTTTATATTAAGATTAAGATTAAGATTGATTATGATATACAATTAATTAGTTTGTTTGCACTAGCAAGGTAGATGGCAACCAAAATCTTCCGAGCGCAGTTCGCCTCTCGGACGTCTGCCTCAGCACCTCGGCGGCTCCCATTTACTTCCCTCCCCACTATTTCGAAGCCAAACCCGCCAACGGAACGCTGCACGCCTTCAATCTTATTGATGGAGGTGTCGCCGCAAATAATCCTGTCAGTAATTATTACTAATACCTACTTTCTTAGTGAAAATGCCAATGAATATATTTGAATGATCGATGATGATGCTAGACTTTGACGGCCATAACACACGTGTCCAAACAAATAATGTTGGGGAAGTTGAAGGGTTTGGACGTAAAAGCGTCGGAATGCAACAAAATGCTGGTGGTGTCGTTGGGGGCGGGCGTAGCCAAACAAGAGGACAAGTATAATGCTAAAGATGCGGCGGCGTGGGGGTCCATGAGCTGGCTATACAACAATGGAGCTTCACCGCTCATCGATGCCTACGCAGATGCTGGCGCCGACATGGTCGATATTCATGTCTCCACCATTTTCAAGTCCTTTAGCAACGACCAAAACTACCTGCGCATTCAGGAGGATAACTTGGCGGGTGATGCATCCTCGGTTGATATTTCCACAACAAAGAATATGCAGACGCTGATGCAGATTGGCCAAGACCTGTTGAAGAAGCCCGTTTCTAGTGTCGATTTGGAGACGGGCAGATCGCTGCCCGTTCCGGGAGGCGGCACCAACGAACAAGCGTTAACGAGGTTCGCCAACCTACTCTCCGATGAAAGGAAGTTTCGGCAACACAAATGAATATTGTACTGTAATACACATCCTCACTAATTCGCTTAACAATATTAAACTCTCTTGTAATTGTACCACCAAAATTTCTATATGCAGTAACCAAGGGGTGTCGGTTCCAGCGATTAAATTATCAATACCCGACCCCATTTAAGTAGGATAGGTGGATCATCATTAAAACATTTCAAAACACAGATTGTAAAGAAATTTTTTATTTCAAAATAAACATCATTTGCAATTAAAAACGTGGACAAAAAGTTGAGAAAAAAAATGTTTCCAAAAAAATAAGAGAAAAATAAATGATTCTAATAGGAAGCTATTAAGTTCGGATGAATCCGGTCGATTTTTTTTTTCCAAATTAGAAAATTTCTATTTCAATCCTCTTTTTCTTTGTTTTATATAAGCAACCTTTCAGGTTGATTTCACTTGGTTTCTATACATTCCGACTAATCATCTCGGGTCAATATGAATGAACTCTTTCGTGCTATAAATTTTATACTTATGTTATATGTCGAGACCATTCCAACAGCTGTCATTAACGTGACAAATCTCAGCCAAAATTCTTGTCTCAACTACGTCCACAATGAGTTATAGCGGACAAGAGCTCTAGTGATTTCCAAAGTTGAGTTTTCGGCAACAACTATTTAACTTTTACGTCTAATAAAATCCTAAACAGACTGCCGCAAAATGTTGACTAAAAACAAATATCACATTACATGCTCCATGCTCACACATGTCAAATGGAGACATGTATAAAATAAACCTTTATGATAACAAAGCTAAAATTACAGCGAATGATATGTGACAGGCCACTCAATCACAATTATAAGATGCTTTAAATCAAATGGAAGCATATACTTAAATGCAAAAGAAATGGAAGAGGTCCATGGTGAAGCCGCAGAGTATCACACAGAAAGGGTTAGAGCGAAAGAAGACGATATCAGCGACTTATTGACAGCGAAAACAGCAGAACTGGAAAAAGTCATGGAAGATCTCAAACAAGCTAAAGAAGAAGCAATGCAGTCATGGTTAGATTCTCGACCGCTGATCGATGAGCTCGAAAAGATGCAAGCAGAGTTGAACAGTACAAGAGCCAAAGTTTTGAAAGCGAACAGTAACCTTACTGAGCTTCAAGCTGAGCTAGGAACTACGGACATGTGCATCAAGTCAGCAAAGGATGAAGAGCAGAATACGCGCATGATGTTCAATGACAAAAATCAACAAGTGCATATGATGCAGGAAGACATAGAAGAACTCAAGACGAAGATAGTTAAAAATCGAAGGAGAAGATCAAAACTGAAACTAGTCTTGCGACTGAAGAGGCAAACTCTTCAGACATTGGAACTCACTAGTGAAGCAGTAAAGCTGGAATCAAAGGCCTTTAGCACCTCATCAGCTCAAGCACTCTACTACACTAATAACACAGAGGCGGCAAATGTAATGATCCAGCTGACTCAAGAAGAATACGGCTGCCTAAAAGAAGAAGCCAACAAACAAATTTCACTAGCAGAGTGGCGAATTACAGTATCTGCAGAGGAGAAAGTTGCAGCAGAGAACAGCAGAGACTTGGCTTTCAGGAGACTGCAAAGCTTACATCCTCACAACAGATTCCGCCAAAGCAATATGAGAGGACACACAACTAACAATGAGACTTTCACGAACAACAGGCAGGAATATGACAGAGCAGGAGGAAAGCCAAGCAAACAGAGACAGGTTTTAAGAGGTGGCCCAAAGTCACCAACTGGAGTTAATATACGAAACTCCAAAAACTATAATAGCTTTCATGTAAAGAAAAAGGAATCCATCTTTTTCAGGATCAAAACTTTCATTGTACGAAGTTTAGCAAAGTACTTTAAGTGACCAGCAGTGTAAAGATTTGTGTAATCTCTTCTCTCTAAGATGTATTCCTTTGCTTAGAAGGCTGTTTTTGCTTCTGTAATATACTGGTATATACCATAACTATGACAAAATTTCAGTTCAGAATTAAGTGTGATGCCGTCTGGATCATCCACTAAAAAGTAACAGCATCTACAAGACGACCAAGGAGTTCAACTATGTCTTCAAGTCACCAATAGCCTGCATTTAAATTCAAAACAAATAGCAAGACATGGTTCAGTTATGATAATATAGGGACAAAGTGAGCACAATATAAATCAAACAAAAGATAAACTTACAAGCAAATACTTACATTTACTGAAACATTTTTGAGAAAGCTTTTTTCTCCAGGTCATTTCTGTCAGCAATCTGTAAATATCTTAACCGTTAAAAATCTAGGGAATAAAAGCAATTAGATTATACAATGCTTGAAAATCACTTACCTTCTTCTTTGCAACAGCAAGCTCTTTCTTTATACAACCTTACAAAGGAAAATGAAACCTTTATTTCTTCCAGTCAATGGCACAGATTATAGAGAAAATCAAAGTCTCATTGACTATTTTTTTTCTATGTTTGCTAACCCAAGGAGGAAAACAGAAAAAACATTGTGGGATATATATTTTTGCAGCCATCACATCATCACTTTTAATTATGTATATTTACTTACAAAACTACGTTTGCAATCTTGAAGCCACAAATTTGAATGGTAAAAGTTATTCCCAGCAATGAAGGAAAGAGGATTTGATCCTGTTTTCACATTAATTTGTCCTTACCATCAGTTGGCTCCAATTCTAGTGCTTTTTGAAAACTTTCAACTGCTGCATCTATGTTGTTCAGTGCCATATATACCTGAGAAAAGTTGACACCAACAATTCACATCAATTGGACAATGGACATACAAGTCTTGATTAATTGATGGCAACTTCGAAACATGTAGTCCTGAAAAACGGTGACACAGTTAAACTGGCAATTGCAACAACTGGCAGAATCATTCAACAAGCATGCGGCTAAAATTGAACTATATCCTAGAATGGGACACTTCATAAACTAGACATACTCATCACTGAGTAGTATTATTTATTTCAGAAACATGAGCACAAATGGCTAGTAACAGAAAATTAACATGATAACCAACCTGGCCTTGACGGTAAAATGCCTTTGCATTATCTTTTGTTTCACGAATTGCAAAGTCTGCATCTAGTAATGCCCCATCAAGATCGCCCAACTTCATCTTACACATCTAAATTATGACAAGGGAAACACAGTCAGCACCAAGGCTATGAATGCACCGGATCAATCTAAATAAACTAATTCCAAGTTTTTAAATCTGTCATCTACCTTAAAAGAAACCTAGTAGAGATATTTCATCACTGACAACGTCAACCTCTAATTGTAATAAACTAATATAACAGAAAATGAGTGGGAGCATTTTGTGCCATTTACACTTATATCTTAATCCATGCAAAAGATATAGTTACTGTAAACAGAAGACAGGGCTGCAGCTGAACAAGCCTTGAGTCTAATAAACATCCACAGAGAGAGCAATGAAACTTACAGAACAATTTGTCAGGATTTGAGACTTTATTTTCCTCAGTAGTTCACTATGCTCTGTACAGAGACATGCAGTAGATACTATAAGACTTCTAATATTACATCTATATTCAAGCACAGCATATTTTCAAGTAATATAAAGTAACCTTGATCAAGGTCCGACATCTCCCAACACAAATCCTGATATTTGAGGGCCTTACGGTACTTCCTTATAGCCATCTTGAAGTCTTGTTTCTGCATAATGGAAAGAGCTTATCAGCAGAAATGCAAAGAAGGCATAGTCCAAGGTTATACCTACTTTTATTCCTAATACTTGTCACAAGTAGTAGAACAAGATAACAAGATGATCAACTCAAGCAAAGCTACAAGAAGCACATATCAGTAAGAAGAAGGTACCTTGTAATAATCATTCCCAATGACTTTGATAGAATCTATAGCAGCAATTACCCATGATACATGGTCAGGTTTAGTATCAAGGTCCATTGGCCAATCAGGGTACAAATCACCATCTTTGAAGAAGTTAATCGTCCCATCATCCCCTCCTTCGGGAATTTCACCACAGTCGACGATCACAACATCAGCAGTTGGCTTGTAATCATCCGCAACGGCAAGATACTCAACCGCACGAAGCACTCCAAATCCTTTTATCAACTTACCAAAGACAACACACTTCCCATCTAGATGTGGGGCCTGGGTGGTCAGAATCGAAAATTGAGACCCATTGGTATTTGGACCATTGTTGGCCATTGATAGCATCCCTTTCCTAGAGTGTTTTAGCTCGAAATTTTCATCTTCAAAAGTCAGTCCATAAATGGATTCACCAGCCACATCATTTTCGACAGAAATTGTACCCCCTTGCACCATAAAGCCTCTAATAATACGACTGAAGTGTGAACCCTGTATCAGACGCATTGCTCAAATCGAGAAGCAAGAAATAACAAGACTCTACAGGACATTTTGAGCTTTGATTTTTATTTATTTTTACAATTATTAGAAGACTTAAAGGAATCATGATCTCATCTTATAAATAACCATGACGAGAAGTCGCAAAACATTTTGCTAGAAGACGAATCGATGAATTTAATACTCATTTGTTCAACTGTTCCACCCATTAACACGAATAACAAAGACACCAAAAGATTATTAATCCGTAGGTGTATTGTTGAAGATACAAAATACAAACTAAATGTTACTGTGAATACACAAAATACAATATGACAAAGTGTAGACTGTTGAGCATACAAATTGTGATTAGATAAAGATATTTTGAGTACATATAGTCAACATCTTGCGACGAATCCGTGCAATAATTTCAGAATAAAACAAACCCATGCTAAAATAATAACAGGAAATCATCTGGAGACGTGAGTTCCTATTTGTTAAAGATTTTACTATCTGGCGCTTACGAAAAGTTCAAAACAAACACACAAATCAAACAAATGAGTGAGCCAAACGCTCTAGATTCAATAACCTCCCCAAAACCGAAATCCGAAACGTCAACAATCAAAGTTGATGCAGGCATAAATAAAACCAAACAGAAGAAAATGCATTTAAAATTTCGCAGAGTTGCAAAACCTTGTAGTGGAAAGGAACGCCGGTGACGGAGCTAACCCCCTTCTCTCCAGTGCAGAGAGCTCTGAAGTTCTCGGCGGTTTTCGGCACCACGTCCTTGTACAACTCCACCACCATTCTCCCATCCAGTTCTCCGCCGATGCTGATATCCAAAAAGCACCGCGGATTCACCATCTCTGAACTCTTGGAAGAAATAATTTCAGAAACGGATCGAAAAACCTCGTCGCGGACGACCGATGAAGTTGCCTACGGAAAATCACGCAGTATTGCGTGCGAATGCGAGAAAATCACTCACGTATGGTTTGATTGCTAAACACCGAAAGCGTTTTGTGTGGGAGGCGACACGGAAATGCTTGACGTTTCTTGTGCGGAAAGAATGCGAAATGGAGAGGGAGTGGGAGGAATGGCGCAGCAGCGTGGGAGTAACCGTCTCTGCATATACATACATATATACACACACATGTATTAATATGTATGAATATGCTTTGTGCAGCAATAAATGCACATCTACAAAAAGCGATTTTGGTTTTCAACTCAAGTTCAAATAAATCCGTAGTAATTTGGCCTCGCGCAGAGATTCTCTCTTTTTGGAAAACTTACAAACCTCGCACATTAAATTTCCAACTATCAATGCAATTCATTAATAAATGATCGTTGCAGGTAATTTTCTCTTCTTTTTCTTAAAAAACAAAATACTTTTAGATTCAGAAGGCGCAGTTCTTTCAACTTTTGAGTTTGACCCCGTTTTCATATTTATTTATTTATTTTCTTTTAAAGAATACTCCACTTACTAAAGTTATTACAATGAAGATTTCCAAACAAAAAGAAAACCATCACATTGAAAAATCTTTAACTACTATCTATTTTAGATAAGTACAGTTAAAAACCTTAAGTCTCAAAATCAATTACTAGAAATAAATATCTGCAGAAAATAATTTTGGAATCCATGACTAGTTAATGCAGGGGATAGCTTTACCAACCACGGCACAATAATTAGCATTTATAATAACGCAATACACTACCACCAGTAAATGATTCGTGTATGCAGTACAGCTTATTTAGCTTGGTTTTTTCTTTTTTGACAAAAAAAAATAGAAGTGACGTTTTTCCTAATAATGAGAAAAGATTTTTTTGATCTCTTTTCAAAATTCATTGAAATTTTATGCTTGATATTTATCGGATAATGGGTGATATTAAAAGATAGGATTACTATATTAAAAAAAAAAAAAAAAAAAAATTGGGAATGTGAAGGTTGTGTGTATTTAAATTTCTCAATCTTGTAAAACTAGAGGAATATCATTATTTATGTTTAAGCGTATTTCCAAAAGATTGCGTATTTTATCATTATTAGAAAAATTCAAGATTTTCTTCCCACGTTTAAGCGTATTTCCAAAAGATTTTTATGTTTAAAACGTCGTACTTTGGTAACTACCATTTAAATATTGTCACAAAAATATCTTGAAACACAATTTTTATTATCTAAAAAAATTGACGTGTCAATTCATGTGTTTAACATTTTATCTAGTCTTATATTTAAGCAGAGTTTCTAATTGCAATTGACTACTAAATACTAGTAATGGATTTGAATGACGATTCTGATGTTATATGATTAAGTAAAGGGTATTTACGTCATTTGCTTCACCAGAGAACTGTGGTACCCATCATCCACAAGAAAACTGAAAACCGCTCGACCTCTCTCCAAAACTCGGAGCAACTAGAACTTAAGTGGGAATAAATTTCGTATAAGAATTATTTGATCGCGTATTGATGCAGCAAGAAGCGTGAAGTAATAAACGAATACCTTCGTTACTTCAAAGAATATCGAAAGCAAACGCAGATAAAAGTGAAAATTCGTTGATTCTCTATAGAATACCCGGAAGAACACGATGAACATAAATCGTTGATTTTTAAACAAGAATACCGGTAAGGAACAAAACAAAGGGGAATAAACCCTAACTTTTCATTAATATCAACTCCCAAAATACATAAAAATAACTCCTATTTATAATACTACTAATTACTTGAAAAAGGAAGTAAATAATCAAATACTAACATATATCTCTAATTATTAATAATCTTTATTTCCATCTCTATCTCCATCACGTATACATGTGAAACGATTTTAGCTTTGTTGTGAAATAAAATTATGACTTTATTGGTTTGTTAGGTGATTGCATAATTGAACAGTTAATATGTTAGCTTTGTAAAAATGATTGTGCTGTGACAGCCAGAAATCAACAGCAGGTATGAGGTATGGGTGAAAGAAAGATGAGTATGGCTGGATTAGAAAGAAAAGGAAGGCTACCATGGAGACTGTAACTGTTCACTCTTAATTTTAATTTAAGTTAAACAATTATAATCATTCGACTTAATTATCACAATATCTGAAAATGTGGGCTTCATCGAGTAAATAATTTGGGGCAGTTATCTTTCAAGCCCAATAATTTTAATATGATTCTCCAAGGCCCAACAGATTCGGTCAATTATTTCAATATGATTTTTCAAGACCAACAGATTCTTTTAGGTTAAGGCCCACCAGATTAATAACCTAACAAAATATAAATTCAACCTGTCTATTTGATCTCATGTCATGCCAACCCAATATCTAAGTTTAGAAGTAAATTTCAGAGTTACATATATACTTACACAATCACAATTGTTTAGATTATGTTAAGCATAGGAATTAATTAATTTCGAAAATATTTATTAGCAGATGACTTGCTTTGTAGATCCTGATCGTTCAATTAAAAAATAAACATAAAAACAAGAAATACACACATTAAACTGCTTTATAAACCAGGGGGTTTAGCCCACTGGCCTGGGTTCCTCCTTTAGTGGAAGACCCGGGTTCGATTCTCTTTGGGAACGGGAACGAATTCAAATGGAGTTATAAGGAGGCTTGGTAAACTAACTACTCACAATTATCATTGTCCGATAAAACAAATCCTACCATGCAGTAGACATTTCATTACAATATACTTGCATAGAAAGAAAAAAGACTATATTTTATTTGTTGAGCTAGCCACATCCATTGATAAAATAGTCATTTAAAGCATATCCCATCCCATTGATCCACAAAAATCATCTTCCTAATCATAACTTAAACTCCAAACTAACTAGACTTATATATTTATGACATCGTGACTCGCTCACTAAGAAATGGAAATGAAAGCAAATATATATATTAATTATGTGTAGCTAGTTTAGCAGCCTACAATTCTTGCGTATCTGTCCTTGCTGCCCAGTAAGCACACCTATATTGCTCATCTTGATCATTGAGGCCGCGAAATCCTTAGCAAATAGGAAGGGGAATTTGCTGTATCCGACCACCAACGCAGCGGTGGTGTTGTCTCCCATCAGAGATTGGTCCGAGTGCAGAACTCCGGAGTTGCTGACGAGGCTCTTGAAGTAGCTGTTGTCGAACTTGGTGGACGTCGACGCATCCAGAGGAGCCAAGTTGGAGTCGGAGCTGTCTTGGTTGGGGCAAGTGATGCGTAGGCTTCCTAGCGCTGATGCATCCAGCAGAGGATCTGGGTTTCCGGCCCCATCAAAGTCGAACAGCCTATCTTTGAATGTCAAGCATTGAGCAAACCCTATAGTGTGCCCACCTGCATTTTCATCCATCATCAAAATATCAAACATTCATTCACATCTTTCACATTAACTACGTACCTGATAGAACTACCACATCTTTGAGATCAAGGCCCTTTTCTGTGAACTTAGCAGTAATGTTTTGTAACGAGTCCGAGGGCGACGGGAGGTCCGTATTGGCCGCAGCCTCGCTTGCTGTAAGGCCATCTCTACGCCCCAATGGCACACCCCAATATGGCCCTCCAGCCTAGTCACCAATTACAACATCGATCATTAATTATTGGTATGCATGCATGATTAATTAATTTAACCAAATTGTGAATTGGTGGTATGAAAAAGCTTACGAGAAAGACAGCATCTCTAGCAGCAAGGGTCAAAATATCAGTACAGGAGACGGTGGATGGGCAAGCTTTCTCAACGTTTTGCTTGATTTGGTCGATCACTTCGAATCCACGGGCAGAGTTCCTATTAGGAAAGGCATTCTTCTCTCCGGTGAAGACGCCGGTATCATCGAGTAACACGGATCCTTCACAACCCTTAATTAATTCACCAAAACAATATTTGCACGTCAACCACGAGTACTAGTTGTAGATTGAAGAAGCATGCATGTGAGGGTGAAAAATACATTAACGAAACAGTCGTGGAAATGCAGGCGGAGAAGAGAAGCAGCAGCTCTGGTTTCGTTGGCTATGGCGGACCAAACTCCATACCTCACCATCTTCGTTAAGTTGGGGCAACTAGTGTCGTAATATTTGTAATCAAGTTGGCTGTTACAACAACTCACAAGCAAAAGGAAAAATAGGTTAATTGCCGGAAATGCACTACTTTGATTCATATTCTGCGATCAAATTAATTAGCACTGCTGAAATTCTCTAGTTGATAGTTATATATATGGTTGATCACCAGTTGCTGCTGCTATTTATAGTCGACTGCCATATATATTTTGTTTCGTTCGGGTCCCCATTTTGCTTTTTCTCTTCAATATGAATTTTATTTTTTCATTTTTCAAATCCTATAGCACGTGCACCATCACTGGAGAGTGGAGAGGGTCTGCCTACCTATATTGTTTTTACTATTTTCAAACCTAATTAATAAAGTCCCTTTCAGTTAAGTTTGGCCGATGTCCATAAAAGTGTGGGTGGACCGTGGATCAAATAAACAAGTCATACTTTTCCATGCATCTAGCTATATATTAGTGAGTTATATAACACTTTAGACCAATAAATTAATTAAGTAGTGCCCAATTAAGTGCATGGAGGTCACGCAATATTGTGGTGGACACATCACAAAAATTAACCTCACATTCACTAATAACCGTGATTTTAAAAACAAAAAATTGAAGAACGGAAATCGACAAACACTCTTACAAGTTACAGAGAGGAGGTTTGCACTCCCAAGAGATCTGATAAAATACCATAATTCTTAAACACCGATTATATTGTTTTTGTGAGATATTTCATAAACTTGCTTATTTATACTAATATGATTAATAATCAAATCTATCACATTCTTTAACAATATTATGATCAATTTTATGCCAACATCGAAAGTTATAAATTATATTCCAACCATAAACGATACAGTATTATCTATATTTTATCTCAAACCTTTTAAATATATCTTGTATCCGTTCATCGAGAGCTTAATTCTCTTGATAGCATGACGAGCTAGTCAGCTAGATGATATATAATTAACTTATGAAGTTTGTGGAAGATGTCAATATGATTGGATTATCAGAGCAATATTAATTGAAGCAGTATAAAGGCATATATGGTCTTTTGAAGTGGTTTAGAGTTATCCTGATTGAACAAGAAAGTTCCTTTCGCCTCGGAACCACATCCACTTGTTTATAGTGTCAAGGTGCAACCAACAACTCTATCACTCTCCCTAGAAAAAGGTAAGGAAATGTAATTAGCTAGGTTTAGTTTCTTTGCCTTCTCTCTTAAAAATTTGAAATTTCGAGTGTACCATATATTATATGTACTCCCTCTATTTCATAATTTAAGTCGTCTTAGATTTTTATTTTTTTTTTCACTTTTATTGTCGTTTTAGGATATTAACCCAAAAGTACCCCTTTATTCAACTTTTGCATTAACTACTTCAAAATTATTTAATCTTCAATTTTTATCCTTCAAGAAGAATATGAAGTGTTTTTATTTTAAAAAAGTAACAACTATATAAATTAATTATCATTTATTAAGGTTTATTTGGACAACTTTTTTATTTATTAATATGTGTGTCAAAGCTTAATTAGGAAGATTTACCATTTGAAATGGAGGGAGTATTAATTAACGATAACAAATTAAATATAGTGATTGAGAAAATAATAAAGAAGGCCAAGTCGTGATCCTTTAAGGTTTCCCTCTTAATTAAATGTTTTGTATTTGAGCATGTGACGGATAGAATATAGTAAAAAATTGATCAAGACAAAGATAGGACGCACCATTTGAATAAACATACATACTCCATCATATACTGCATTCTGATCGCAGCATCCATTTGCACATTGGTAATTTCCCCCGACCTTTGACTTGCATTGGTTCGTTAATGAGCAAAAGTAAAATTAATTATTTATAAAAGCAGGTTGGATCGCGATCGAATCCAAGCCGTACGATCAACCCGCAGGCATGGTAAGGGTAAGGGGAAGCGCATCCGAGTGCGCCTCAAAGGATATAAATATAATGGCTCATTGTGACGGATTTGGTGTCGAATTTCAACACTTGAACCCACTTAGTGGAGCATTTGGTGCCTTTACAAGAACAACACAATTTGAATTTGAATACAAATATAAAAAAGGGTAGCTAGGGTAAGTGGAAAGAGACTAGAAAACAAGCCATGCATCCACTCACTTTTAGCCTTACACTAGCATCTCGCTCCCGTACGATAGCACATAAATATTTTAAATTTATTATTTATATAAAATAATTATTATATCAATAATTGTGTCTTAATCTAAAACTAAAAAGTTCCCAAATTACCACATATACAGTTATTTTGCAGTAAATTTCATATTAACAAAAGTAAATTGAATTATATAACCACGCAAAATATAGTATATTCATCTAAAAAATTATCAAACACGGTAGATTGGTTGGAAATGAATATTTTAGAAAATAGTGTTCCCTAAAAATCAGTTTCAAAATTTGTTTCAAAAGCAATTTCTAACTTTAATTAATTTTTCACTTTTTATTTTTAATTAACTTTTATATATTATATATGAAATTAAAGCTCTTCTCATGATCTTTAATTTAATATACATATTATATGCTTTGTTGTTAATTATATTGCATGTTTTATGATTTATGAAATAAAGATAGATGGGAAAAAAAACTATAGCATTTTTTCTCTCTACTACACACGAAAGAAGGGGAAAAACTGTCATTTCTCACTCTATACTACACGCACCAAAAAAGTGGAACAAAAGAAACAACCATTTGTTAATATATTTATGCCTTCGATCATTATTATAATTACAAAATTGTCATTGAAATTGATTTGAAATCAATTTGAAATCTTCAACTCCCTTATTATATTATACTAAATTCGCCCTCCGTGCGATGTACGAAAATACTTGTAATTAATTAATAGAAATAAAATATAATTATGACTACAATTAAAGAAAATTAAAATATTTAAGTATGACACATACGATATAAATTATAGGTAATATCAATTATAATCATGAAAAATCGAGCTTTTAACAAAAAGTAACTTAGTGGTAAATTAGTGGTCGATTTCTTACACTAAAATGTCAATTTTGTTAGTGCCTAGTCAGATGTCGCATGTAATATATTATAATTAAATTCATAACAATTAATTAGACTTAAAAACTCAGTTGTTTTGAGCAATATAATATAAAAATGTTGTAATTTCAAGTAATACTAAGGTACCATGTAGCCGTAGGTAGAACGATGATGTTTCCATGCATAATTTTCATTCGATAAACTATGGTTGCAATTTCACATGGCACCCAAAGATCTACTTCTAGGTTCAAGGGTCGAAATATGATCCTTGAGATATTTTATGTTGGAAATCTATTATATATATAATAATGGAATTGAATATTTCAAATTGGTTTGAAATCATACATATATTTAAAAAAGATTTCGAATAAAATCACTAAGAGCACTCATAGCAAATATAGATTGGTTTTCAGAAAATAGTTTAATTTTTTTCAAATTAACTACAAACTTTAAATTATAATAACATTTACACTTTAAATTTATCTTTTACATATCATATAGTATCAAATAAAAGCTAATATTGTGCTCTTTAATTTGATATGTATATTAAATATTTAATTTTTATTTAAATTACATAATTTTATGAATTATAGAAAAATATGGAACAAATAAAAATACTAATTAGAAATTATCTATTCTCCTCTAACCATGTCATTATCACACGATTTTTTTTTTGAAAAAAAAAACTGCTCATTAGTGGATATTTATATTGCCCTTGAAAACTCGTAAAATTGTAAAATCACCATTCAATTAATTTTGCAATTGATTTCAAATCAATTTGAAATCTTCAATTTCATTATTATTATATATATAATAGATTAGAATTCACAACCGATGCACACGGAAATATTTGTAGATTTAGTACTTATATAAAATTGGTATTATATCAGAAAAATTAAATTATAATGAAAAAAATATATAATTTTTTTTATAAATAATATATTAACATCTCGTAATTCGTTAATTGAAAAGAAAAATCAACTACAATTCATTATGTTTTTTATTCTTAATATATTATCTTTTATAGTTTCATTGTGATAACTGATAATATTTATATAATCTGATAGTAATATTTTAAAGCATTACAATATAATTCTTTAATAACATGAGAAAATTCAATCACAAAATATACCCCCTTCATTTCTTACATATGTTCCCATTTTATCTTTTTAGCACGTTTTTGTAGTTGAGTTTAATTATTAGCTATTTATATAATAGGTCATTCATACAATATATGAATACGTACAATTAAAAGTGAAATAACATATGTAACTAAAATTGAGGAAAAGAGAGAGGAAAAAAATGTAACAAAAATGTGATTGTAAAGGAAAAGTCGAAAATCAAATAAAAAACATATGAACATAGAAAAGTGATTGGAAAATAATTTTTTAATTACTTAAACATCTCTTAATATTACAAATGAACGTATAAACCAACTTTCAATTTAAAATGATAATAACTTTCTCACCTGACATTAATTTACTATATATTATATATTAAATTAAAGACTTTTTCATAATCTTTAATTCGATATGTATATTATTATTTTTTTGTTAATTAAATTATTCTAATTTTTAAAATAGAAAAAGTGAAGAATAAGGAAAAAACTGAAAATTAGCTCTTCTTCTCTCTCCATACCACCGCACAAAGAAAATGCATATTGTAGTTATTGTATTAGCAATGAAATCATTTGATTTTTTTGAATAAAGAAAGGAAAGAGGAAATATCAAATTTGAAAATAAAGAAGAAGAAAGAAAGAAAGAAAAATTACTCATCGCCCAATACATCTCATCTTTTATTCCCATACAGTCATACTAATAAAAACTTAATTATAACAACCTACCATCACCCACTAATTTTATTTAAAATTCCTTATAATTGTGACTCCCTAATCCTTTATACTATTCACTAACTTTATATTCATTACTATAATTTATTAAGATTTGTACCATTAAAGCAAGTGCACATATTTTTAGATAGAGGATGGAGTATATACCTATAGTTTTTTAAATACTTTTTGTACTATATTTTTAACTAATTATATGCAAATGTATCATAAGAAAACTTTAAATGAGATATACTAGGGATCCCTATATATACCATGTGCTAAATTAACTTTTAATGAGGTATTTAATTCAATATGAAAATTAGGTAACAACATGATGAACGTGATTACGTGAAGCATGCAGTTAATCAGCTTGTAATTATGTAATTAATGACAGTAAAAGTGCGAAATTCATTATCCTTAATTTGCTAAATTATTTCAAAATTGTCATTGCAATTAATTTGCGAAAAAATCAATATATACATGTAACATGACGTGATATGAAATGGAGGACCACAGTTGTAATTAAGGAAAGCTTTCCATCTACAAAACAACTAAAAGTAACTAGCTTTTATATGCAGCTCCTCAATCGTCACTACCGTGCATCCGAGAAGGAAAGGAAGGACTATTCCCAAATCAATAGGAATTGTAATTTCTAAGAAAAAATAATGTATAAAATTGATACCCTCCTCCGTTCTATCATACCAAACATCTCTTAGTAAGTTAACTCAATTGCTCTTCTTTTGCCATTCCGCAAAACTTTTTCATGGTCCATCAACCTTCGACCAGCTCTCCTTTTGAGGTACAACAAGACATTGAGAAGTAAGCCTCACCAAAGAATGATATGGCTGAATTAAATGGGATATTTGGAGATGGCTGCATTGGGAATTCTCATTGGAGTAAACGAGTCGTAGAAGGCGAAGCTCAAGCTACCAAACATGAATCCAATATTAGATATTGGGAAAGAGAGGAGCATAATATAGACAAAGGAAGCAAGTCTTACTTGTTACTTAGTAATTTCTCCTTGTTGGTTTCACTAGGCAGAGGCACTTCATCCTGCTTATATCTTGCTCTTTCTCTTAGAAACTGCATACTATCCTGTTCATTCTAAGAGTGGTCGACCATCATATTCATTATTCAATAAAACAAGTGTGTGAGTGAGAACAAAGCAGAAGCAATAGGCGCGACCTTTATCTCTTTATTCGATTGGGTGCAGGCATCAGGGAGGTTAGAGTAGTTGACGAAAGGATGGTCTAGTAACCGAGTAGCCGTTGGGCGGTCCGCAGGATTTCGACGAAAGCAACATTGCAAGAAATCCTTACCCTCTTCTGACATTGTTTCGGGCACCGGTGGAGTCTCCTTTAGCACTTTGAACAACGCTGCTGCCTGAAATCAAATTAATAAAAAAAAATTCATGTAGACCCGAGCGGGTAGGTGTGCTCGATTGAGGGTACATAAGGTGAGTTAGTTACCCCTTCATACTCACTCCAAGGAGGCTTTCCATCCATCATTTCAATGATGGTGCAGCCCAGACTCCAAATATCAACTGCTAAGGCGATGTCCCAACTAGCATCTGTTTGCAGTGTGGATTGTAAAAGCTGCAATAAGCAAATGTAAGTGTGTTTCAGCAAACAAAATTAAAGGACTAGCTGTTTTCAGCTGCATACCTCTGGAGCCATCCAATACGGGCTGCCCTTCAACGACAGATTCGCCGTTTGTCCATTCAGCTGCCAATTCCAAATTTATGTTTCAACTTCACAATCAATGCTAATCAATAATTAAAGATTTCGTGATTAAACTCACATGCTTTGCCATCCCAAAATCGGCAAGCTTCACAACCCCATATGCATCAACAAGTAAATTAGCACCTTTAATGTCCCTATAAAAAAATTAAGAGTAAATTATCTCTCTAGATGATACTTCAAAACTCAAAAGTAAAAGGAATGGTTTTCTGCATACCTACCTGTGTATGGTTTTCTTGCCGTGCAAATAAGCCAATCCAAAGAGAATATGGCGAGTAAAATTGCGCACGACAGCTTCTGTAATGGCTCCACAATGGTCGTTGATGAATTTATTGATGGAACCAGGGTGGACGTATTCAAGATAAATATAAAACTTGTCACCAATCTGAACCAATCAACCAAATTCAAGTTAAGACTCCAACTATAATTAATACAACATCATCAGTTGAAATAAAATTACTCACTACTTCACTGCCGTAGTACTGCACTATATTGGGGTGTTTCAGGCGGCTTAGAACCTTAATTTCCTGCGATGAATGAAAATAAAATTGAACAACATTGAATCTAAAATGCAGAAAACGCAGTAAGACTGATCGACCTGCTCCAATTGTCGTATACACTCTGCAGACTTTGAGTCATCCGGTAACATTTCAACTTCTTTCATTGCGCATAAGGCTCCGGTCTCTCTACCGACAACAACAGTGTTAACTGGTGTTCAAATATTTACATCTGAGTAGTAGATACGTACCTGTTGGAAGCTACGTAGACACTCCCAAAGGTGCCCCTGCCGATGAGCTTCCCCTTCTGCCATTTAGATTTGATTGGCGCCATATCAGGCTGTGAAGCCAAGAAATCATTTTTAGCTACTTGCAGGGAAACTGGTGTGGATTGTGAAGGCAGTGAAGCGCCGGCGAGATCGGGGACGGATGGAACGGGTGAGAGCGGCGTGGGGAATGCTGGCATGGAGATGGACGGAGGAAGAGGCAAGGGATGCACGGCGGCTTGGGGGCTTTGTAGAGGAGAGGCGTCCACACTAGCCGCATGCTTGTGATGCCCAGGCATCTCCGGCGCCGACCACACTTGGAATATCCCCGGCGGCGGCGTGGTGGTGTAATAACCCCCCCACATCTCGTTCCTCGCCGGGCTCATCTCCCTGCTTGAGAATGGGCTGCAGGGCGCGCTGCTGGGGATGTTGCCATAGCTCTCGAAGGATCTTGTCTTGGTGTGTGGTGATTTTCTACATTCACCTTCCACAATTACTTGGCATAATATGAAAATGTAATGATTTAATACGAGAATTGCAACATTAATGTTATCGTGAAACCTCTTATGTACATCCGGCGAGGGGAGGGGAACGGAGCAGGAGGCGGGCAGCGGCAGCGGCAGGGGGGACGGCGGCGGCGGGGAGGGGCGGACGCGGAACTTGTCGGGGGTGCCGACGTCGATTGCGTCGAGTGGTTGCAGGAGTTTCTTGGCACGCGTGAGGATGCGGTGGCGGCGAGAGGAGAAGAAGCCGGGCTTCCCATTGGCGGAGGGGATCACGCTGTCGTCGCGGGATTGCGATTTCGAGATAGAGGTGAACGCACCCTGCCACCAATTAGGCATTTTTTATGATTTTATTAATCAATTAATTAATCCTTTTAGACATGGCGCGCGGGTGAGAGACAAGGAAGAACACCCCTGCTGTTGACGGAGCGCGGCCACACCAATATCTGGAAATGAATTCACAACGATCAACAAATGCGCTATGGATGGATAACATCTTTTCTTCCGCCATTAAAGGAACTTATTTTTAAGGGGCAGCCTTATTTTTAACCAAATATGTACATTAATCAGATTTTCTGTTTTCATTGTTTTTAGTTTTTCTTTTTAAAAACAATATCCCCAAGAGATGACATCTTCTTCCATATTATGTCATATCTTTTCAAAAATTCTCCATAACTCTCTAATATAAATAATTCCTTTTTAAATAAATTCCAATCCTTTTATATTGATTTTCATATAAACCCTCCTCTTTTGTTCGAAAGTTATGTTGGGTCGACCAGAACTCATGATCAAGTGTTCCATATTGTTTGTGTACCACTGTGTTTCACTATTATATCTATTATTTTAGTAATATTATGCATTAACTTTTATTTAAAAGATTGAAGTTCAAATATATTATATTAGCCTTAATAAGGAATCATTGACTAATAAGAATGAAATTAAATTATTAAGAACAATTATTTATACTAAATTGGGTGGAATAAATTCTATTTGATTACAAAATTAAACTAAAATATACAAAACTTAAATTGAAGAAATAAATCCGAAAAGAAGAAGAAGTTGAAATGAGATGTAAAAGTTGGATACCAAATTTTAATTAGATGAAATATTTGTTGGTCTTACTACTTTGGTTTTTCAAAAAGAGAGATGGACTTTTGTTGGGCTCTTGATTCTATACCTAGCCCATATTCTATTCTTTATTAATTTAAAATGATGGTTGCACTCTTGAGAAGCTCAACATCATGGGAACCATGGAGCCAATGTGAATTCACGTCTTTCTACAAGGAGATGGAAGACGAAATTCGTCACTTGCGAAGAAGATGCACTCTCATGTACCCAATAAACAACAAATACATCTTTTGTCCCATTAATAACTTCTGCAAAAGCAGTTGGACACGAAGATTAGGAAAGCAAAATTGATAAATGAGGTGGTGAAGACTCACTACATGAGTTCCACATATTTATTGTTAGTAAAATTTTTGCCAAAAAAATAAGACATTATAAATAGAACAATCTAAAAAAAATTGAGATATAATTAACTCCCACAATGATGTTCTTATAAAAGCTTCCCAAAATCTTCTTATTTGTTGAGGATGCTTTGAAATTCTTTCCCATAACTTTTAGTCAACATCACCAACTTTGTATCTTAGTTAGAGGGGTAGTTTTGTTCTTTAACCCAAAAAAAAAAAAAGGTTACAAATTAAACTCATACTTTTATGAAGAGGATAAAAAGCTTATATATGCCACTAAATTTTTTTAACTACTCTTTTGCATAACCACAATTAACATGTGTTAACCAGGAAACTGAAAAAAAAAATGCATGTACTGTTTTGAGTAAAATAATTGGGCTAAAAAGAAAAAAAGTGTTTTTAATGTAGCAAAAAAGTGGATACAAAATAAAATGATCGGTTCTTGGAGGCCCCAAAGAAATGGCGAAAGCAGAAAAGAAACAAGAATTTAGGAGTATAATTGGAAAGGTGTGGCAGAGATGTAATAAATAAATAGCAAAGTGGAGTAGCTAATAAGGGGGCAGAGAGAGCAGACTGGAAATAGCATTCAATAAACGAAGGGAGTCTGCACGCAATGGCTAACCACTAAATAACTCCTTTTTGTCTCCCTCTGCATTCATTTCTCCTTCGTGTTTTGGGAGGTCATACTTTGTAGTTTGAGTAAATTGGAAAATTTGTCATATATTTTGTTTATTAGGATTGATTAAGGTTAATATATGGAGTACTATTTATGATATTTTAATTTATTTGCTTCAAAAATCAAAACTCATGGTCTTTTATAGAGTATAAGTAAAACTAATCGTTATTATGAAATATATTATAGAAACACTACGTTGCAGAATATAGCAACATCCTTTTGTCAACTCTGATTGGGAATAGAAACTCTATGTTGCATGTTAAAACTTAATGGGTTGACAAGGGTTATGCATAAACACAAATTTCAGGCGAGGCCCAAAAAACCAGAGATAATGAGATATACTTTATTCACCTTTCGGATCTTGCGGGGAAGCATAAGGATTTGTCACTTCAATCTGCTGCATGAAATTAATTAAAAGTTTAATCAGAGTACTTGCACCTATTAAATGTAAATTTATTTGTCATATTGCATATAGTCATGCATCATCATCATCATCATCATCATCATCATCATCATCATCATTATTATTATTATTATTATTATTATTATTATTA
>JAYJMF010000073.1:3780506-3799880 GCA_036873715.1 Salvia sclarea
AGCAGTGGGCGGCAAAGTGGCTTTGTTACCTATTCCGTTAGGAACCGCGGATTTTTTGGTACATCATATCCATGCATCTTTTTTCCTTTTGGAAGATACAGGAACTTTTTACTATTTCTATTGCCCACTGTCACTTTCCTGATTGCCTAGCCCTTCTGTTATGGCACTTAGAAAGTTGACTGTTTCTCACTGTTTTTGCAGACTCAAATCATTAGCGACGACACTTGGAAGTTAATAGATGGAATTTGGGATGAAAGGGTTGAGGAAATAAGGAATGAAGCCTCTATTGTAATTGAAGAAGAGAAAGAGAAGCCAGAGCTTTTGATGGCCAGCCATTTCCTATAAGATTAAAATCCAATTTTGTCAGGTAATCTTGTTTCTTTCTCAACTCTTTCTGTAAACTATCAATCGCCATTTCTCAAAATGATAGGATGTTGATAATGCTTGGACAAGATCTATCAGCATAAACTGAAAAAATGATGTTGGTGATATTAAATTTAAGATTGCTTTAGATTTTTCTTCACTCAGATTCGTCATCTTTGTTTCCCTTCAGCTTCATCTTAGAGGTTGTCTTGTTTCCCATCGCACCACTGCAGTTTTGCTGCTGGAAAATGCAAAAGTATACCGTTCTTTCTTGCTAATTTCGCCCTAGATTGTCTGCAGTCACGGCTGAGGATCTAATCGAGGAGTGTTCAATCAACTGAATTACAACATCAACTAACATCGATCAGGTGAGCTGGAGCCAGTTTCAATTCTTCGTTACCTGGGTTCATGTTGAGCTTTCCATCTCGTCTATAAAATTTGTGGTGTTTAATCACTGTATCTTGAGCAAACACCTTTGTACAATAGCCCCTATTACAAAATCAAATCGTAGGTAAATGGTCTTTCCGAAATCTCAAACTCAAAATTTAGAAAATATAGCCCCGACCAAGGATTTTTTCTACGTCTACGAGATACTGTGAAGCCTGCAATTTTGCCATGTCAATGTTTTGCTTGTTATAGGTTTTGGTTGGTGCAACTTTCTCATACCCTTTTTGGGTTTTGGCTACTTTTCCAGGAAAAGCTTTGGTGAAGAGTATCCATTCAACAGGCAACTACTGATGGTCGATCGTTATAATTTTGAGATGTTTAATTCAGCTAAGAGAATTTTGCTGGCATGATGTGAAATACAGCTGAAGTGGAAAGGATCTCCTTAAAAAAAATTAAAATTATGTGATTACGTATAATCTCGTTATGCCAGAGTAAAATAGAAATGAATCCTCTTATCTTATGGTTAAATGCCATTCATGCCGGCAAACAATATCATTAATTTGAATAATCATAATGACACTTCAAAAATTAAACCGTAGCACACCTAAAATCATTTTGGTCGCTCATTGGACACTTCAAAAAGTTACAAGAAGTAATTCCTTCGTACATTACTTTTTGTTTATTTTGAAGTAATATGACTACATTAATAATAATTAATATTTGCCACCTAACCTACCTATGTATTATTCATGCACAGTATTTACTGAACTTTGAAAGGCACAAGATCAACATCTATATCTCTTGGAGTTTCTATCTTTGGTGGAAAATTGGGAAGAAGGTTGGCAATACGCTTTGCAGTTTTGAGATAGTTTGTGTATCTCGACGCAACATCAGCTTGTGTTTCAATATTCCCTTGGATGTTTAATGCCTTGATCATACTTGCTAAAGATAACTCGTATCGATCTTTGTGTGGGCTAATGTTTTTCTTGTAACTCCAAGACCCTTTTGCCCAATTGAAATGGTAGCATGACATATGAATTCAATGGTTGCTATGATGAACTCGAATTCTTCCTCTGACATGTAGTATGGGAAGCTCACTCTTGTCCATCCAGGCTTCATACCACCATATCCCTGCAGCATTAATTAGGGTTAAATAGAATTCAGATACTCATTCTAGCTTGACAACTTCTGTTGCATTAGTGGGTGATCTGACATTTGGCAATACTAAGGGTTTATAGGTTATGATTCATGTACGAAAAATATAGATCTTAACATTTGATAATAGTAAACCCTTAGGGTGACCATGTCATTCATCTATACATGCAATAGAAAATGTATGCCACATAAATAGACAATAGAAGATCTCATTAGCTCCAGTTATGATTTATTAATTATGATGGAGTGTGGTCTCCACGTGCGAGGATGTCCTCACAAGATATCACCCCTTTCAAATAAAGGTTGGAATGATTGGGATATAAAATGTAATTGAACTCGACAATACGGGTAAGTGGTTTTACCATTTTAATGAAGGATCTCAAGGCAAGCGAATGGGGTTCGTTGAGATTGAGTAGGTGGTGGCCGTAAGGGCTAGCGCAAGCGCAGCCGCCACGGGATTGAATCCCAAAAAGGTCGTTGAGAAGCTTGGCGACGGAGGAACTATGGAGGGGCTTGCCTCTAGTCTTGTTTTGTGAAGAAGAAGAAGAAGAAGAAGAAGAAGAAGAAGAAGAAGAAGGGGGGTATATGATGAAAGACAAGATGGCTTGTCTCTTCACATTGGTGTTCCTAATATCAAAATGTTCCGATTTGGAACCAATTGTTGCACGGCTCTTTCGATGTAGCTCTTCTCTAGTTTGTCAATGGCATTGTAACCAATGTATTCTTTTATCCAGAAAGCTAAACCAACTCTTACTTTTTGGATGTTTTGTGGAGTTCCAGCATCTTCTCTTTCTTCTATATCGTCCAAGTATAGAGTGTCCTGATTTAGAAAAATGTAAGATGTAATTAATTTGGGATGTAATTAATAAAGAAATTGATGAGTGAGAGATGGTGAAAACCACATGGAACTCACATACTTTTTCTGTGTAAATTCTTACGAAAAAAGAAAATTGGACAAGAAGAATGAGACAATCCAATAAAGAAAGCAAGATAAAGGAAATGGACCGAGGGAGTAGTTATTCGAAAATAATAGTAGAATGTATCATAAAGAAACCGAAGAAATCTGAAAATATTAATGCTTATAGCCTATTATTATTATTATTATTATCCTACAACTTTACTTGATAATGGCACGTGCGTTTGTGTATTACTTGTTAAATAATAAATTAATACCAACCGACCTAAACTAATATAATATTAGTCGCCGCCCACACCCACATGCACCCCCAACCCCCGGTGTACCTGGACCTCCTACAAACTTATGTGGGCTCAGGAATACTGCGTCGTACCCATCTGTTTTCCACGACCGCATTTATACTTCAAATTGTAAAAACAAAGATAAAATACCCATATCTTTTTAATTTTCCCCAAAATTTAAAATAAAAAATAATTCTTTCTCTCTCAAACTTAAAGCTCCATTATTTGTTGAAACTTATCCAAACACCTTCTAATTAATTCAGTAGTTATTTCTATGTTAATTAATTGCATGATTAAGATTATATATATTCACCTTGCAGCAAAGTCAAAACATGCAAATGCTCCCTCCGTATTGGTGGAGGAGGCGCGTGTGTCGGTAATAATCCCGGTGACGTTGCTACACGCAGAGAATCTTCCGGTTTTGGGCCCTATAGAAACAAAGTCTTTTTGTGAAGTGGTGCTCATATGGGCCTTTCATAACATAACCACCCATCTCTCTTCACAACTCTCTCTCTTAGAATTGAGGGAATTGCTATTCCCATCACTTCTTGGAGCCGTCGAGCCCGAACCGCAGAATATACGTACTTTGTCGCCTCCTGCACCATTCTAGTGGTGTGCTGTCGCTCGTGTGAGTGTTGCCTAATTACTCAACTCTTTTTATTTGAGGACGTGTATAATAAATTATAAACTTTGAATGATTATTTGCGACATGCTTACCATAAAAGGAGGGAAGTAATTTGGCGGTATATAGTTCTCAATGTAGTGCAGGGTGCGACCCGAAGCGGTGTGGTCGGCGTAGGTGAGGCGGCGCCGCCCAAAGGGAGTCTCCAATTCGGCGGAGCCGCCGATTATTTGAGAGCGCAGCCAGCTAAGTTTCCTCCTAGTGGACTCGTTGCTTTTCGGGACGCCTCTTCCAACTACGTGAAATGACTCACTCTCATGGCTAATTTTAACATCGCAATGATAATGATCTATATCATCGTTATCATTAATTAGGGAAATTCCATAAATTGGAGCATGATGGTGATGAGGTTCAAATTTCATTTGCATGGTCATGATCGGAAATTCGTGAATAATTTTGTGGTATATTTCAACAGAAATGACAAATTATATAGAAGTTTTTTTAGGAGGCTTGTGTGTTTCGAAACAAATACTATCTGATAGGTATGTGGGCTCCTAAGATCACAGTATTATCTTGAACGAGAAAAATGGTAAATGAATTGATTTTTGTATCAATATTTTTACAAATGAGATCCCCTATTGCATTTCTATAATGCGTGAGTTCGCAAGTCTCCGAAGTCAAGGTGAGTTAATATTTGTAATTTTTCTAGTGGGTGTTTAAATTTGAATCATAACTAACCTGTGACTTTTTTTAAAAGTGTAAAATAGTCTCAACAAGACTTTCGCAGTTTTTAATGTTAAGTGTTAATATTTGAAATCTATTTATAATTTTTCTAGCATGTATAACCATGTTATGACTTTTTTTATACTGTAAAATAGTCTTGCATAAAAGTTTCTTCATTTTTAATGTTAAATGTTACTCCCTCCATTCACAGAGAGTGTGCAGCTTTCTGGACGATACAAATTTTAATCAAGTAAATTTTGTATGATTAAAAATTAAAATAGGATAATGAAATAAATTTAGTATGATTGAAAATTAAAATAGAATTTGAAGTCATGTCCTAAAAAGAGAGATGTACAATTTTGTTGGATACCAAAATAATAATAAGTGCATTATTTATGGACACAAATCATGTATTCCCATATCAATAATTCTATATAGTAGGGAAAATATATAGTTTTCCAGGGTAGCTGCTATGGTGCAAATATTGCACATACAAACACCCTCAATCCACCGTACACTTGAAAAATCTCACTTTTTTATTTTTTTATTTTACATTTATCTTTAAATAATGTAACTATGGTTAGTATGTGGATCTCTTTATTATATTAATTTATTTTCTTTTCCCAATTTCACTTACACGTTTTTCCCTTTTCCCTTTTTGATTTTTCCTTCTTTTTTTCTTCTTCTTTATAATCTACTCTTTTCTTCTTCTTTTTTCTATTTCTACACACCTACACACATTTTATCTTTTACATTCTTTTTTTTATTTCTTTTCTTTATTCTTCCACTTTTAAAATGATTTTTTTTTTATGTTACTTGTAATTATATATAAACTTACAAGTTCTCTTCATAAATTACTCTTGATTTTGAATTATTTTACATAATTTTTGTCAAGAAAGTATTTTGTTGTATGCTTTTATTTTAACATTAAAAAAATAAAATGAATTTAAATCCACTCAATTGTTTCTTAGATATTTGGATATAAAAAATTCTAACAAAAAATTTATTAGTTAAAATGCTAGAATAATTGAGATTTTAAAGGCAAAAATAAAATGACTATAAAAAGATATTATGCTTATAGATAAGCTACAAAGTTTTTTTTTTTTTAATTCTTTAAATTAGTGATAAGGAAAAAAATCAATGATAATTGAGATAAGTATGAAAAAAATCAAGTTATTATAATAATTACTATTACTTTCTTTTTTACCAATTATATTACGCTGCTTAGAGAGAGAAATCCTTACGTGGAGATTTTATTTTCTTTTGAAATATTCTGCTGAGATTTGCACAGAGTTTGAAAGCTTTCTTCCCGAGGAACAGGAGGCGCAAGAAGGAGAAGGTATTCACCATATTATACAGGTAACTTCTTCACATAAAAATCAACTTATTGTTTCATTTGGTATCAAATTTCACGTAGGAGTGAGTATAGACTTGTCATGGTTTATTTATCCTATGATTTTAAAATTTTCATCTTTATCTCGCTTCAACAGAAGTTCCATGGACTTCGATTTAAACGTCGCATTGGGGCTCAATGACTCGAATGATTTTGACGCCATGGACGCGGCGATATCAACGAACACCTTAGAAGAAGCAAACTCCAATGAAGTTGGTAAAACATCAAAGAAATGTGGGGAGATGCCTGTTCGGCATGATTGTTCCAAAAAAATATGGAAAAGATGGACGTCAGAGGTAGTGTCTTGGATTTGAACGTCGCTTTGGGCTTCGACAACTCTGATGAACCTAATGAAATTTCTATGTTCTCGGGAGATGAAGACTCCAGAAAAGATGAGGAAATATCCGAGAAAAGTGACGAGAATAATGAGATGCCTGATGGGAAAGATTTTTACAAAGGAAAAAAAGCTGGGATTCGAACACAATCAACAATACACTACATATAACTAATTCCATTGAGCTAAACTAATGCTTTGATAACTAAAACATATTTCTACTTAGTAAGGTGGCCAATGAAGAAGAAAAAATGAAGCTACTGAGTGATTTAAAAAAAAAAGTACTAAAATTTGTATAACGCAGGTTTTGAACAACTGAAGTAAGCATGGAAAATATGAATGCCTAACCACTGCACCACTAAAACGATTTTGTAAACATACAATAAATATTTATATAGAATGACATATATTTATGGGGGCCTTCTGTTCGCCGGGGGCCTGAATCGGCCGTTTCGGCTGGGGGCGGCGGCCACGGGTCATGACGCACTCTTCGCACAACAAATCCACGGCGGCGGGTGATGGCGGTGGTGGAAGGGGGCAGCGGCCACGGGTCATAAGGCTGGATTTCGAGTGCGGGGCGGCGGAAGGAGGGGGCGGGGATAGTGCCTCGTCGGGTTTGCGGCGGTGGAAGTTCCGGTGGTAGTGCAGCTGGCGCGTTTGAGGGAGATCGGCTCGGCGGGGTTGGACGCCGAGGAGGGCATGAACTCGCCGCTGTTAATGACGTGGCCGCCGGGGAGGGCAAAACTCGCCGGAGCAGTCGACCATGAACTCGTCGAAGATAGAGGTTTCAAGAGAGAGGGGGAAGTTAGAGACGTGAATGTGAAAAAAAAAATGATAATATTCATGTGGGACCCAAACCATAACTCATAGTGAGTTAGTTTAACTATGATTTTTTTTTTTAAAATAATAATTTAAAGCCTCACATAGATTTTATACATGTAGGGTGGATTAGGGTGTTTGTAGGTGCATAGTTTGCACCATAGAAGTTTTCGTTTTCCAGCCATCCGAAATTCCAAATAGTGCCTATACATATAATGAAAATTATATATTGTCATAGCCACTTGAAATCCTCTAACCCACTTTTTGCTGGCTATTAATTTAAGAACTTTCATTTTTTTAACATTTTTTTCATTTCGAAGATTTAGTGATTTTGTTTTATTTTGTAATTTTTAATTTTTAATTTTTAATTTTTAATTATATATTGATATAATTATCGTGTGTGTATGTACCTATATATGTATGACCGTATAAATGTATGAATCACTTTAAATTCACTCAATTAACCTACAAATCACTTGATTTGAACATCTAACTGTAACTTAATTTGAACATCTAACTGTAACCGTTTAATTCATATCGATTTACTACCACACGTGTATGAATCTGCCGTACATATTTATGCTGCAATTAAATCGTGTTTATATATATTGACATTTAACATACGTAGCCACTTAACTAACCCACTTTTTGCTTGCTTTTAATTTAATAATTTTAATTTCTTGCTATATTTTTCCGTCGAAATCAAGATATTGGTGTTTTAGTTTCATTTTGCAATTTATTGATGATTGTACCCAATTATGGAGTACATATATAAAGTGGGGTAAACCTACAAAATCACTTTTAGTTTCAAATGTAGCGGTTCGGCACCCCACCATATGCGGATGACCGGTCTGCTACGCTAGCGACACGAAGGAAAGAAACAACACAAGATAACACTGAAAAACCTTCCATTTAAAAATGTATAAATTACATGTAATGCTAGGACTCGATTTACAACTTTTCTCAGAGTTACACAACAGGATCAGGTTTGGGAATCCAACCATCACCGGACTCGATTCTAACTTAGACTAGACACGCCTTCAGATGATTCTTCAGCACAACTCCTGCTTGTCCGCCGATCCTTTCCCGAGCCTTGAATTAACCTGAGAGATTAACAATATTCGTGGGCTGAGTACAAGTGTACCTAGTGGGCGGTAGCCAACCAAAGAGCAAGCATACTTTAATTTTATAAAAAGTAATCAAGAGGGAATACGTCATCCTCTTCCGAGCATACTTAGGCCTTAATACAGATTTACCAAGTGTGTCGCTCGAAAATGACACAAACCATAGCGCAGTGGCGAGCTGGATAACCTCTCAGGTTCCACTACTCCCACAACAGTGCACAATATCACAACCCAACCTTATAGCTCCAGAACAACAGCAAAACTCATCTGTACGTTTCGGATGAGCCACGAACCACACTTGTAAACCTCAAAACATTTTCCAATAACTTGCATTTTATATATGAAAATAGGGTTTGAATAGAAAACTAACCCACTGTTCACCTAGGACACGGCGTTCCGTCATGCATGACTTGGATCTATAATCCAATAATTTATCACATATATATCTCATTATATATATAATCAATGCATGACGTGCATGATCTTTATCAACTAGTGATAACATATTAACACACAAAGCTCATATATCAATAATAACTTCATAATGGCAAACTTGCAATGAGTATATCATATATACAATGATTGACATATATTTCCATATAAAATAACCTCTTATCAACATATGATAGGTCCTATGAGCATATAGACATTCAATCATTCACAATAACCAAATAAGGTTCATTATATGATATAACATATATTCTCATTATCTCATGATCATGTAAACATTTAAGAAGTAATATCAATCATGTATATAAGCATATTCGTCATGCAATACCTTCCCATGTATAAATCACACAGCAATCATCAATCATACATAATCACATGTATGCATTTAGACAAGAGTTTCATATTTTCTTATCACAATCATGCAACATTTAATTAAGAATTCATCATAACACTTATGTTGTGCATCTAGCAATTCAATACCATCTTCTATGCTTAGTAGATATATACTTAGCCAAATATGCTTATCATAAGGTTATCACATAGAGAGCAATCAAACCGTATAGGACACACACATGTCATACAGGGTAACATAGCACTTATCACATAGCATACATTTACTATTCATATCGAGACAACAAGCTTGATATATTCGAGTTAACTAGCAATATAAGCACATGTAGGTAACACACATAGCATATTGCAAGGTAATATCATAACAAGTAACACTACATCACTCATTCACTTAGTAATGCACATAAAGACATTACCCAAGGCATTTGAGCAATACACATATAAGGTTGGAGAGTGGCAGTTTTTAAGGATCAATTAGAAAGTGTACCGAGGGTACATTTCTTAGTGTATGAGGACAAGGCATACATGTTTGAAAGCTTATTATGTCTATTATACTGTGGAAAAGTATTGATTCAAAGTTCTTAAGTAAAATGGAAGATATGAACATATTTTCAAGACGTCGCAGTTAAAGACAGTTTTGTGCAGTGTGTGCGTAGAAGGCAGAAAATAGAGTAAAACAGTTTGGATGAAGCTTAGATTTTTATTGTAGGTTTTGGACATCTCAAGGTAACATCATACCAAATTTGGGCTCAAAAGGTTTATCCAATAATTAGGAACAATTTTTGAAAGTTGATTCTGAAGACAATGGTTGAACATAAAGGTGTAATGATTTTATAAAGACCTTTTGAGTTATCAAAACAAAATAATTTGGCTTGGAATTTATAGGATAGATTACTAACATACTAAGTTGAGACATACTGAAATTTCGAAGAAAGGAGATAAGTGAAACCGAAGATATAAATATTTTAATGTGATGTTTTAGTTCACGCCGGCAGCTCCGGTAGTGTTGAGAAAAAACTTTTGTTAAACTATTTAAACCCAAGATAAAATCATGGAAAAATATATAGACATACTCGACTCACTGTAGAACCTAGGATAAAAGTTATAAGATTTATAGAGTATTTTAAAGTATGATAAAAATTCACACAATGTGACATACAAATTCTAGAAAAACTCTTTTTAAGGAGAAGATCATATTTTAGTATTTAGCCATCATAATCTTGTCAATCTTACCATGGTGTTGCACGAGTTTACTTTGCACTATAGCACACATCACAACACATTAATCATCATACCGAGGTCATCAAGCTCAACTCAAGAGTAAGACACATCATCACAAGCATACAAGCATAACATCAAGCAAAAGGGTAGCAAGACCACATTCATAAACAAGTATTATATTAAATTAAGCATATCGATTTATCATGCATCACTATATTATAACCATCGACATGCGATCATACTGATCATATCATCATATTACCCACATCATTATAAGAATTCATGTATCATCATATCATAATCATGAATCTAAGTCTTAGACACATAGTCATGCTCATCACATCATACACATACATATAACATATATTTCACAACAATACTTTTAGCATATAGTTATCATATCACATAGTCATATAATAGTCAAATATCTCATATCATATAATAAGCACATAAATAATAATATAGCTCATATAAGTCTCGTCACATAGCTTAGGGGCTTATCAACTTGAATAATTAACTCATATATGTACATACTCATATAAGAATATAAGATCAACCAAAGGTAATATATTCACCAAGTTATGAGACTAAACATATAGCTAATAGTTCTTAAGTTCAAAGCATTCTCATCACAACTCAAAAATAGAAAGACAATTTACTAATCTGAGCATAACTCTGAATATAGACACTGGATTGACATGAAATTTGGTGAGTAGGTTCATAAAACTCATGGTAAAAACATATTAAAATTTCAGGCCAAGATCATTTGTAGAACTCAAGTTATAATAAAATTAAGTTGGTATTTTTCTGAAAATTGGCAGCTTCTCGGCAGTCTGCCTTCAAATGGTTTTATAAAATATTTTCAGGGCTAAATAAATTACACAAAAATTATAGAAGGTATCTAACACAAAGAAGTTCATGTGGTTAAAATTTCAGGGAAGACGGATGACTCTAAGTTTGTCGGAAAATTCACCAAAATTTTTGGACAAAAACTAAAATCATATGAAAGAATATCCTTATCAAACAAAACTCGTGTAAACACAACATAGCACAAGTTTAACAATATATGACCCTAGAACATGATTTCTACATGAGATGCAAGTGAATGATATGCAATGAATTGAGGTTCACCAACCTCGAGATGAAAGTGAAGAAAAAGGGATGTCGAGAGTGAGATGAAGAGGGGCGGCGGTGGCTTCGGCTCCTTGGCAAGGACTCGAACAAAGTGGAGGTTGGATGATGAGAGAGAGAATGGGGGCCAAGGCTTTGGCTCGATGAGAGGTGTCCAGCTCGGTGGAGGACGAGCCGAAGAGGAAAGGTAGCTCGGGTGAGCTAGAGAGAGAGATCGATCCACGTGGCTCGGTGGTGGTGGTATTGGTGAGGGTGCTTCGACCAAGGGGTGACCGAGCGGTGGTTTGAGTGAGACAATGGTGGTTGGCTTGCCAAAGGTGAGCCGTGAAGGGATGGCTCACGGTGATGAAACCGCGATCAAGGGTGTAACTGAGGAGGCACCTACGACCAAGGCAAGACTGAGGGCTCACGGCTAAGAGGGCCGAGTGTGTGGGCTTTGTGGTGAGGTGAGTGGTGCGTGGCTTGGGCAAGAGGTGCCACGACCAAGGTGATCGGGGTAGAGCCGGCGGTCGAGGGAGTCGACGGCAGAGAGCTCAAGGGAATGAGAGGATGGAGAGTGGCCCGAAGGCACTATGGCTCAAGGGAGGTTCGGTTGAGCCAAGGGTGGCTCGAGGATGAGAGATAAGCGCATTGATCAAGTGGTGGCCAAGGGGTTGTGATGGAGTTGGTGATCACGGCTAGAGAGAGAGGTTTGAGCTGAGGGGTGGCTCGATCGGATCGAGGGGCGGCTCGGGCGAAGGAGGAGACGCCTTGGCCAAGTGGTGGCCAAGGGTGGCGACGGCCGGGGAGGCGGCGACCGAGGAGGGGTCGGCGGCCAAGGGGAGGAAGAGAGAAGGATGAGCTTCTCTCTTTAAAAGATGAGAGTAAAGTGAAGGTGTGAGGATTTGTGAAGGGTTGTGGGGGTATTTATAGGTGTGGAAGAGTGAGGACGTAATGTGGAGGTGAGTAGGAGAGAGAGAGAGAGAGGGGACAAGAATCTTAGCTAGTAGATTTTGTCTCCCATGTTTGGGGCATAGTGAATCCTAGCTAGGTTTTAGGATATGGTAGGGTAGGTGGTAATGATGATGTTGGGAATCTTGAATAGGACAAAAGGAAAAAGATGAAAGGAAGAAGATGAAATAGATTGCTAGTGTATTTTGTTGCGGGTGCGTAAAATACAGTACCGAAAATGAGGTGTGATCGCGTTATTAAATGGAAGTCGGGTATAATCATGGGAGGAAAACCGAAATAAAATACGGAGATGGGCGTGTAGGAGGAAGGGACGAGATTGGTGAGGATGACTTATGCATGCACATAAAAATTCATGCTGACTAACATGTACTGTGTGTGTGCACAGGTGTGAGCATATAGGCGTGCTCAAGTGGTTGTGCGCATGCATGCAATTTTATAAAATACAGGAATATCGAATTCTAGTCTGAAAATATTTTTATGCCCGTGCAATTAAAATATGCGCATGCAATTGGCCACGTAATAATTATGCAAACACCGAATAAAAATAAAAATATAAATAAATCATCTTATCACATAATTACGATTAAAATTTTAAATAGGTCACATAAACACGTTTATGAATAAATTATACTCCCTCCGTCCCTCAAAAGTGTGCAAGGGAGAGAGTGACACAGGTTTTAATGCAAAATAGTGATAAAGTGGTGTGAGTGGAGAAAAGATCCCACTTTTTAAGTGATAAAGTGATGCAAAATAGTGATAAAGTAATGTGACTGGAGAAAGGGTCCCACTTTTTAAGTGATAAAGTAATGCAAAATAGTGATAAAGCGATGTGAGTGGTGGGCCATGTTTGTTTTTTGATAATAAAGTTGAAATAATGAGGATAAAAATTGAAACTTATTTTGCCAAAAATGGATCTGCACACTTTTCAGGGACATACGAAAAAGGAAAAACCTGCATACTTTTCAGGGATGGGGAGAGTAATAAACACATTTAATTAAATAATTTTTTTTTTATAAATATTCGCATTTTTTAACAGCCTGCTCGGAGCGGGCCGCTACATCAAAACTATGAATTATTAAATTCTAATGAAGCACGGTAAAATGTGTATAAATTCAAAAAAAAAAGGATTTGCATCCTCTATGGCTATGAAATTTGGATTTAGGTGTAAATTCATTGAGCAAGATGGTGAATCTAACATTGTACTTTATGCTCCAATAGTTGAAAATAGTTCTTAGTTTATATATTTTAGAATGAGTTTTTATTTTAACCAATCATAAATATATGTGTGTGTATTGGTTTTAATTTACAATTTTTAGTAAATAATTCATTGTTATGGTTGACTAACTTGGTATGGTAAATCTTTTCTCAATTTCAATATTTGGTTCGTACATGTTAATTAATTAGGATTGATTATGTTAGAAGTGAATTTATTCATTTATAATAACTACAAGTAAATCAATATGAATATAGGGATGCTACACAAGTAAGATGCAAGAATTATGGGTCAAATGATCTCATCTCCGTCATAGTTAGTTGCAAAATTTGGGGATAATAAATACTCCCTTCGTCCACAAAGAGAGTTCCATTTTATGAACGGTACGAGCTTTAATAAAAAAGTGAAGAGATTGTGTGAGTGGAGAAATGACCCCACCATGTTGTTGCCAAATAAAAAAAGTGGAACGCTCTTTATGAACACCTAAAATCGCAAAAGTGAAACACTCTTCATGAACAGAGGGATTACTAGTTAATGGAGAGACAGATCATGAAAATATACCAAAGGTGGAACACTCTTCGTGAATTTGATATGATGATATTGGTTGATGGAAAATGACACGCAAACTTATAAATCCAAATACGCGTTCGAAGTACCGAAAATGATTCTTACGTTCTCATTTTAGAAAGAAGTCTTTATTTGAACATCTCCTATATCTTTAGCTAGTGCTCCCTCCGTCCACTAGAGATATGCCTCAATTTTCTTTTTGAAATGTCCACAAAAAATATACATCTTTCCATTTATAGTAGTAGAACCCACACAACTTCCAATATCAACCACATATTTAAAATTATTTTTTTCTTCATTCACACATTACCAACATTTTTATATTAAAACTAATATCCATCAAAATGAAGCATATTTTTAGTGGACGGAGACACTCATGGAAAACGCACGGCAACATGTTTTCCATAAAAAAGTTAGCATAAGGGTATAATTGTAAAAAATGCGTTTCACAGAATACGTGTGGCTCATGCAGATTGTTTATTTATATGCATAGTGTTATTGTGCAAAGTTACCGTTTGTCAACATGCATGTTAATATTTTACTATCTATATGTTTCTCATTCTCACATTCATCATCTTCATGTCTTTCCAACCTGCACAAAACCCTTTTCTATTATTCTAATAATTATTAATCATAATTTAATCAAATATTTCAAAATTATAGTAGCATATGATTTATTTAAATATATTTTTTTGTCATAAATATTCATTATAATATATTATATTATATTATAAATATAAATTTATCATTAAAATAATCAAATTATTAGTGGAACACCATATAACACATAAGATTGTGAAACTGAGGATAAGAGGATAAGGATTCCACCAAAAGGATTTCGCCTAACATAACTTGGAAAGCTAAATTTTCCTCCATATATTAAAACTGACCTGAAATTTCGTACTTATTGGTTGCTAAAACATGACATGATCGAGAGTGAATTTTTTTATCAATAATAACACGTGACATTGGTTGCAAATACATGTGGCAATTTTGATATTATGGAACATTTTTGTTATAATCACATAATTTATTATACATCAAACCTAAATAATCCAAATACAAGACTAGTTTAAATAGTCCAAATAATATGATCAACATCAATCACTACAAGAATCTCGTCGGACACCGACAAACAATTCCGTCGGTAAATCGCCAAAATTCCGTCGGTAATGAGTTTCCGTCGGTAAATGCTCAGTCGGTAAACTTTTGTTGATCGAAAAGGCTTCCGTCGGTGAATTTACCGACGGAATTGCCGACTCCGGCTGACAGGGTCGCTGGAAAATCTGTGACTAAAGCTGACGGAGATTCCGTCGGTACTACCGACGGATTATGACTCCGTCGGTAAACCGGCCCGCCGATGAATCCGTCGGTAAAGTCACCGCCGGACTCGATAATCTTAAAAAGTATTTTTTTTTTCGTAATACCTAGTTCTCGAACAGCCACAACAAACAATGTATATAGAAGCCAAAATCAACGTATCCAATAATCCGAATCGGAATCCAATTTTAATAGTACATAACATAATCATAATACGAATATTTAGTGATAACAAAAACATAATATTTGATAATAATACGAATGTTAATTAGTATCTAAATAGTAACATGATAATGAAGTCAAGATGGTGGGGTTTCTGGTAGAACTGATAGACCCTGAGCTGCGAGAAGTTGCTTGAGTATACGGTCCTGACTGTCTAAACGCTCCTTCATCAACTTATTCTCATCCATCAAATGTTGCGTCTGAATCGCTCGTACCTGCAACTCCTCCTCCATCTCCTTAAAGCGATGCGGATCAACTGAAGGCACACCATGATAAGAAGAAGTGCCACAAGAGTCGTCACTCCTCAAATTGGAGGCGAGTGAACCAACGCCGAACATCCTCTTCTTATTATCCAATCCTCCAACAACCTCTAGATAGATCTTGTTCATGTCGACCTCACGTGGCTCGGTATCGCCATCTAAAGGCTGCGACATCTGATAAGCTAGCTCATTCACCCTCTCCTACAAGTATACATTTTGATGTCTATATATATACAAGTAAATATATAAATCTTAAGGATAACGTATGCTATAATAAATAAGATAACATATCCCAATCATTCTTGACTTTTCATCAGTATAAGTACTATCCTTTTTAACATGTAGGATGGTGTATGCATCGAAGAAGTATTGGGAAATATCAACTCCCTTTTGGCGGGCCTTTAGAACATTACAAAAAGGTAATCATGAGCATAAAATGTTAATAAGTGAATAAAGTGGAAAGTATAATAAAATTGCAAAGTTACCAGTGCATCAACGTACTCCTAGATGGATTTAGATCCTCCTTTGCTCTTCACTTGTCCAGTTCCTGGACCTTCGGGCTCAAACATCATGTTCCTATCAATCTAATCTATCTCATCTTCCAAACTACAAGCCATTTAACATAACTTTTAGCCCAAGTCTATCAGCTTCTCAAAACAAGAGCTAGTATTAAACCAAAATCGACTTAATAAATCATATCCAACAATTAATTCATCACATTCACTTGATATACGAGAAAATTAATCCACTAAATCTATTCTTGACAAGTAAATTTCAAATTTATAGCCTATCAATGTGTATATAGATTCATTTGTCGCAGCTAGAACGATGACACAAGACCGTAGGAGGAAGATGAGTTGTTGTCCGATGACATTCATGAGATCTTGGAAGTTACCCGGTTAAGTCTTCTTCTTGAAGTTTATCATATAGTATATGCATAGATCGACTAATAGAATTATAGAACAAAGTTTGGCACAAATTTGTTCTCCACTGTTATCGACCACGTTGTTGGACTGACATTTTTTTGCCTTCTTAGTTGAGGGATACTGTAATTTGAAAATACTGGTTTCATGGAATAAATGCAATCTCTTCTTATAAAAAAGATAAACCTCCAAAGATAACCACACTAAGCACACTCTATCAATGCTAATTTTCCATCGGTAATAAATAATAATACAATTGCCATCCAAGAGAAGATATGGTCGCACTAGAAAATATATACTAACACCATTAATGTCTACTAAATAATCGTGTAACAATGTGAGAGACAAGCTAGCTATTAATTAGTAATAAAAAAAAAATGGGACAGGAAAACCAAAAAACTATGTAGGGTGTTGTAATGAGGTTTTGATAATCAAGTGAAGAGGGTCCCTTCTACTTTGGAAGACGTGACTCTCCCGGCCCGTGACCTCTTTTTTTGGTTCTTGCCTCCTTTCCAAAACACCCTTATAAATGCCATCTTTGCTTCCATTCAATCCCAACAAAACAACAAAATGAACAACTCATGTAGTGGTACATTATTCAAGGCTATCGACTACTCAAGTACTCCCTCCGTCCCGGTCTAGTTGTTACGTTTCTTTTCGGCGCGGAGTTTTAGGAGAGCTGAAAAGTAATGTAAAGTGATGATAGGAATATATATTATTTAAAGTTGTGTGGGTGATAAAGGTGTCTTAAAAAAGAAACGTAACAACTTCGTTGGGACAATCCGAAAAGGAAAACGTAACAACTAAACTGGGACGGAGGGAGTATATATATATATATATATATAAAGGAGTGAGTATAACCTATCACTATTAATTACATCAAAATTTCATCAAACATGGTGGGCTACTCTTGCTTTATGGTGCTGCTGCTCTTCACCCTCTCCCTCTCCTCCTCGTTGGCGTTGTCGGCTGATTTGATTCAGCAGACGTGCAAGAGCACCAAGTACTACGACCTCTGCGTGTCGTCGCTCAAATCTGACGCGTCGAGCCCCAACGCCGACGCCAAGGGGCTAGCGCTCATCATCGCGAGAGTCGGGGTGGCCAACGCCACAGCCACCAGCGCATACCTCTCGTCCCGCGCAGCAAACGACACGTCGATGAGGAAGCCGATCAAGGAGTGCGCCGACAGGTATGCGCTTGCGAGTGAGGCGCTGAGGAGCTCCGTGCAAGACTTGAGCAATGAGCTGTATGACTACGCCTACATGCACGTCATGGCCGCCGCGGACTACCCCAACGGGTGTCGCTACGCCTTCAAGAGATCGCCGGGGCTGCTTTACCCCCCGGAGATTGCTCTCCGGGAGGACGCCCTCAAGCGCATCTGCGACGTCGCTTTGGGGATCATTGATGCTCTAGCATTTTGATTGTCTCCACGTCTTTAATTCTTGTGGAGTGTCGGAGAATAAAGTCTTCTCATATTTGAATCCCTCAAAATCAGGAGATCTGCTACTTAAGTATATATTAGTTGGCTGATTTCATATTTTTTTATTTTCGGATCAACACTTTCACTTGTAAGTTTCTTCAGATGGCATAATTTCATTTTTATACTCTACTTAATACACGTTGTTTTATGTCAAAATATTGTTCTCGCACAAATTAGCACATGGCCAAAACAGATCCCGTCGCTCCCAAAATCATCACTAACTACTCAAAGTGCAAACTTTGTCGAGTATATTTTAGTGTGTTATTGCTTTTTAATTTTCTCAAAACGATAAGCAATTTCTCTTTTTCCTTTTCACTTTTTAGCGGCCATTACTTTGTGGAGTGGTAAAGTGCAAATAAACGTAGATAATAGAAATTTCAGTCACTAGCAAACTAAAAAGGCAAGAACAAAGAAACCCTTCACTGCTCATAGATCTAGATTTCCCTCTTTTCACCATTAAACCTCATTCAAGTAACTTTCAGCATTCATCTTTTTTACCTGTGCATGATGAATGGGTAGAGCTCGGTCAACGCGAAACAGCTTCCGAGTCTAATTAAAATGTCACGACACTAAAAATCGAGAGCAAGATACAAGTTAATTGATAGCCATGGGGGTAATGCGTCTCTTGGCGGCCTTGGTTTGAGGTGCTGCTGTACTTGGTGAAGCTTGTTTGCCGTCATTCTTCTCATCCTTGTCTTTCAGGGAAGTCTCTTCTTTTTCTTTTCGACTGTCTGCACAGGCACTGCTACTACCATCGACTGTAGCTTCCACAATCAGGCACTTATTTTCATCACTCATGACTTGCTTTTTCTCTACAAGATGAAAATATCAGTAGTCATGGTGGCATCTTACTTTTTTTTAGAGGACGGTGGCATCTTATGAAACAAAGTAGTTGAATGCACAAACCTGATACACAAATAGGCGATCCAAGTTCTTGATTTTCGAATTCTAGCAGTGTGCAGTAGCCATCTTGAGAGGATAACATCAAATAATTACCAGAAGGTGACCTATATGATAGATTTGAACAGATAAGCTTGAATATTCAAAGAATCAATACTGAAAGGTATGTGGGGGGTAAAGATCACCATGCAATGTCTGTTATAGCTGCATAATGAACTCCAGCAACGACTAGTATTGGCTGAATGCTTTCAGTGTCATAGACATACAA
>JAYJMF010000073.1:3800316-3814588 GCA_036873715.1 Salvia sclarea
GCCTTGAGCAAAGTGTGTGAGTGGGCAAGGCCCCCTGTTGTTTGCTTGTGTGTTTGTTGGATGGCTTTCACTCCCTGCCTTACACAACTACTTTGCTTCAAGCAAAGTGTGTGAGTGGGGAGGGTCTGCCATCCTTGTGTGTGTCTTTGTGTTGTGTGTGTTGACCAGCCTGTGAGCTAAGCATGATAGGTAGGAAATTAATTGTGAGCATGCCTTATGATGGTTGGTATGACGGAAATGGGGCCTGTGAGCCACCTTGTGAGTTTTGAGCCTAAATGCAATACTCTTGAGCATGCTTTCATTTCTGTGAGTTAATGGATGACCGCCTTGATCATGCTAGAACTTGCCTGCTGTCTTGGTCAAAGCCCAATAGATTAGGTCTAGGTGCTCTAGATGAATTAGGCCATCTTTTCTTAGCCCCGGAACTACATTGAAATGAAAAACCCTGCTCTTATATATCTCCCTTGCTAGCCCTTTTGAGCTATTCTTGAAAATGATTTAGAAATTCATTCACGTTTTCCCTCTTCTTTTGAACTCGGGAATCTCCTCAACAAGAGGAAGGAAGACCGAAGCCAGACTTAGAGGAATTCCTCGGGGAAGCTACTTTCAACGAAGCCCATTTAGTTGAAAAAAAGAACACGGCGACAGGCATCATATATAAGTTTAACTGCCAATTCACTAAGAAAATTACCTGCTTTTTAAGAATTTTTTAGTCACTTTTTGGTTTTGGAAAGTTTGCTTCACTTTGAAAAAGATTGGGTTGTGTGTTCCGTAACTCCTGGCATGTATGCGAAAAACAAGGACTCTTCGGAAAACAAAGGAGGCTTCGAAGAAAGATACTTTTGAGTCAACTCTTGAAGAAGATTCAAATAATGTCATCCTCTGTTGGCGAAGCTTAGCTACTGGGGAGAAACACGTTAGATCTACTAACGGGCTATCAACGAATTCCTCAACAGCCGGAAGAAGACTTTTATCCCTTTCTTTTACAAGAGGGAGAAAATAAAAATCAATCACCAGTTGAATCGAGAAATCAAACAATCTTTCAAGTATGGCAGTTTTTCCGTCAATAAAAGAATTCCTTTTAGTAAAGGAAAGGTTTCGAACCGCTCGTTTGTATCTATATAATATAGGAGATATGTCCGATAAGTCCGGCTGCTAAGGACTCCTCTAGTTCGGGGTTTCCCCTCTGAAAGGGTTATCCATTATCAAAGGAACTTATGCTTGATTTGTCCTTTATCAGTAGATTCCGGTTCATCCGATTGCTTGAAAAGTAAATCAGTAGCTTAGTCATAACTTTCTCGATATATTGCTTTTCTCGAAGTGTAACTTTCCAGCCCCCTCTCCCGACATCGGATCAAGCAACAAGATACTTTTTCATGCGGAGGTAAACAAAGGAAAAGTAAAAGGGAAGCTCAAAACCTAGATTTATCGTATTATCCTATGTAAACAGATACAAATTTGCTAGTTTCATCTTCCTCAACAAGGCAAGGAGATTACTATGCCGAATATGTCGAATATGCCGAATTAAAAGTCCCGCTGAAGAACTAGAACTATCAAGCCGAAAAAAGAGCCTTCAATCTCTCACTCGGAATGGAAGTTGGAGCCAGAGTAGTCTTCTCCCCACATGCCTAGCCGAAGAGACCTTTTCCCTTCTACAAATTGTAAAATTATACTAATGTTACGGCTATGAAGAATTTGCTATGAAGTATGTTAACTTAAGATCACTTATGTAAAATTCAAAGGCTATGAAAAACACTAAACTAAAAATTATACCCCCCCCCCCCCCACACACACACACCCCACTTTTCATGACTAACCATAAAGATAGGAACATTATCTTCACTTTTTCTATTTTGACTATGGCACTGCCCTTATTTGTTACTTGTTTTGAGATTTTTTGTAGATTTGATCTCCCTTTGATTCGATTAAGGAACCTTTTAATCGTACAAAAAATACCACGTAAAAAAGAGCAAAATATATACTCTCTTTGTCAACTAATTATTTGTCATAATTTTCCTTTTGATCCATCGATAAAAATTACCATTTTATTTATAAAATAATAGTGTATGCAAATTTCACAATAGGCATCACGCATTTAAAGTCTATTTTACTCTAATCACACACTACCAATCTTTTTCTTTAAGCTCATGTCATCCATAATGTAACAAAAAATTGGGGGGAAAAAGAATTATATATAAAATAAAGTAAATAGTATACTCCCTTCGAACCATTAAACTTGACCCCTACTTTTTGGACACGAAGATTAAAGGAAGACTGTTATTAAAGTATAATAAAGTGTAAAAGGTCCACTAACTTTTTGTGTTTTATATGTGAACTTTTTGCTTTTTGTGGAATGATTCAAGTGTAATGGGACAAACAAAAATGATAGAAGGGTCAAGTGTAGTGGTTCGGAGGAAGTATTTATTAAAGTTAAGAAAATAACTGTAACAAGGAGAGTATTTTAGGTCGTAACTAAACCAAGTAGGTCGTACGTAACCAATTAGGCCCTAATACTAAATTAACTCATTCGACATCTCTAACAAAAATTCACGTAAAATCTATGAAAAAGAAAGATAAAAGTATACAATTATAGTACATATTAATTTATCAAGGAGCAAACAATAGAGTTGATCTAACTTCAAACAGAAAGGAAAAAGGATAACAAATAGATCATTTCAACCTTTTCCGGATACTAGGAAGGAAAAACAAGTGTCCAAGAAAATAGTGTAAAATGACAAATCAGAATGTCAGGCTAAAAATCGAAAGAAAAAAGTTGAGAAAAATAGGATGAAGGCTCCAATAAAGTTGGCTCGCTGTTTCAAGTCGAAAAGACTTAATTTCCTTCAAACTAGGATCTACTTCATAGAAGAGAATAAAGATGATGATGATGATGAGTCAAAAAGGAAAAAATGCTCATTATTTGTTCAAAATGTATTCATTTGATGATTAAGAAGGAGCCGATGTTAACGATTGCCTTCAAATTCAAGATGTGTTCTACCAGAGGAAAATACAAAAGAAGAATATTAAGAACTTACCATTAGTCAAATATTGTTACGTATCTCCTATGTAATTTCAAGTTTTTACCATCATAAAATATGAATTGAGTTATTTTTATCTGTAGACATTTTCTGTACATTTGCTACATAATTAAATTAGTTTATGTGTATTTTGTAACCTTAATCATCTAACTTTTGTTATTTATCATATCGATCGAGCCACCATGTACTCCTTAATTTCAAAGGGTGACAATATTTGAGCGATGAAATTGAAATTTTGGAAAGAACAGAAGTTAAATGGATGAAAGTCGAAATATAAAGTGTTTTTTATAAGCATATTGATCGTTTTCGACGGTTGATTTGGTCAGATGTTTTGTGAGAAGGAAGGAAAGAGATTGATGAAATAATTTCATAATGCATTAGAATCCACTGAGATTTACACGACGATGCATCGGAGGTGTCGGCGATGAAGGTGACAAACTTAATATTAGAGAGCAAATATTAATCGCTTTCAAACGCAGAATTGAAGAGTGGAAAAGAGTTGTTTGGTCTCTCAAAAGCTAACTTTGTCAGAATCCAAATACCAAGAAGGCCTGAAATCAAACACATTCAAAATCTTATATTATCTCCTCTCTCTCGCTCTCATTTGGTATTTTTTCTCACAGCCAACCCAGATTCTCTACAGTTCCACACATACTTTTCACACAAAGTGTACGACGCCGTTTCCCCTCCATACCACTGTGAATGGGTCCCACCTCCCAACGGTGCGCTCCACGCATCGGGCACACGTGTGCGCCCCCTGGCTCGATTACTGTGCCCACCCCCCAAATAATGTTTTTTTCTTTTTGTTTTTGTTTTTAGAAACGTTACAACATTGATAGACTACAAAATAATTATTACACATTAACACTCCACTACCACTTGTACCTCTCAAATTCTTTGAATCCAATCCAAATTATATTTTCGGTTTTGGGATTTGTGGGTTACAACATGGAATGGTTCTACAATCAAAATCTTATGCATTAATGTGATAGTTTAATCACAATAAACACATATTAGCTGTATGTCAATAAATATGAGATTCATGTAGAGCGGGGCAATTATGCCTTCACCACTTAATTATTCATCGCCTTTTTCAGCTTTGCAAAACTTATTTCTTAATTATTATTTTTAAGAATATCGGTACAGAATAAATTAAAAGTTAGCCTTTAGGACCACAAATTAATGAGTTATAACTCGAAGAAAATACAGTACTAAATCAAACTTTTTACTTACTTTTGCTGGAGGTGAATCCAAACTCCTTTCTTTCTTTATTTGTGTACGAATTCCATTCTGCAATCGACGTCGATGAGGAATTCCATTCTACAAAAGATCAATTTCTTGTTCAAGTAAAAGTATTTGTGCAAGACTAATTTATGATATATATACATATAATTTTGATAATAATAACAAATAATATAATAATAATTGACAAAGGTAATAACAATATGGTTTCATTTCATCAAGTATTCAAGTATATACTAATTAAAAAATTAAAACAAAAAACAAAAACAAACCGTGTTTTTTTCGCGATTTCCTAAACCAAACTTGGTAGCCCAAAAAAGAAAAAAAAGAAAAAAAAGTAAATCGAGATTTGGAAAAACGAAAAAGAATCTCGATGTTTGCCGGTTGGCTCTGGCAACTATGATGATGAGGCGGAAGACGATGATGAGCGGTTCACCGAATCAGCCAGTTTCCCAATCCTCTCGGCCAGCTCCGGCGACAGCTTGACAGCCGGTTTCCTCTCCTTCTCCGGTCGGAAATCGAAGCCCAACGCATCGGAGACCTCTTCGGAGCTCCACCCTGCTTTCCGGAGCGTATCCGAGAAGCGATCCGCTTTGAGCAGCAGCGCGTCGAGCACCGCCTGATTGTCCAGCATCACCATCTCACCCTCGAAGAAACCCGACGCCGACACCTCCACGATCTCCGAAACGTCCTTTTCCGCCCACCCTCCCTCTCTCAGAACCGACCCGATTTGCCCCACGTACTCGTCCACCCATTTCGGCACCTCCGATCTCGGCATGTCGATGTACCTATCCGGCGACGACGACGACGATGACGACGAATTCGAGTTCCTCCGCCGCCGATCCACTGCGGCGTCGCTCCAGAACTCCACCCACCGCGGCGTCCTGCCCCCGGTCACCGCGTCCAGGCTCCTCCTTGAGAAACTCGTCCCCGCCGATTTCCCCGTCACGGAGCGCTGCTGCTGCTTCGAGGCGTTATCCTGGAAGAGAGTGGATTCCCGATCGAAGAAGTCAGATAGATCGAAGCCGCAGCAGAAAATTCGGTTCTCGTCGACGTAGAAGATAGGGTTTCCGGCGAGGCAGGGATTGCAGGGGATGTAGCAATGGTTGAAGATGGGGATCAGAAGCGGAGCTCGTTTGAGAGCGGTTCGGGCTATTTTGAGAGCCTTCTCCGGCGCGGAGGGGCGCGGCCCCCACGATTTGGACCAGAGGGCGTTCCGAGCTATGTGGAAGGAGATGGAGGCGATGGGGAGGTCTATGGAGGCGCGGAGGTGGAGCCGCGCCGACCCGGTCGACCGCCAGTCGGGGAACCCGGCCCCGACGGGCAACCCGGCCGAGAGCACGGCTTTGAGGTCCGGCGGGAATGCGAAACCGAACTCCGCCTCGGCGACTGCGAACTCCGACTCGGTGAGGCCGGGTTGGACCGGGATGCCCGAGCTCTTCAGGTGGGTAATGACTTTATCGGCGAGGGAGCGGAAGGAGAACAGGCTGTGGCGGGGCGGGAGCGGCGTCGACGGGGAGGAGGAGGAGGCGCGCGCCGAGAGGCGGCGGAGGCCGGCTAGATGGGCCGGGTTCAGACCGGTCATCCTCCGGTCCACGTCGACCATTGTCGTCTAAACTCGGCTTCGACAGTGTTAGATGGAACGCGTTTATATTTGGAAAAAGGATTCGCAGTTGGCCGCCGGTATTAATTTTTGTCACGGCGGAAGAAGAGGGGGGCGGTGGGGGTCCGTGTGTTATTGTAGAGAGAGAAAATTAGAGATGGAGTGAAGCAGATAGTGAAGTGAAAATGTGGAAAAGAAGAGGAGGAGGAATTTATAGGAGGGGTGGTGGAGTGGGTCCACTATCAGATTTTGGTGGATTAAAAAAATTAGTGGGAAATGAGATGAAATGGAGCTTTCTTTTTCAAGGAAACTGGGATTTAGAATTGATGGGTAGCGACAGATAAACTATGTTAAAATTAGATAATATTGTAAGCTCCTACTTCAATTTAATACAACAAGGGTCAAGCTCAAGGGGTGAAAGCAGCTTGCTAACTGCAATCACAGATATCATTACTTTGTTTTTAGCGTGAACACTCGATATGATTTCTTTTCACTGATTATTAATATTTCACATCAACAATACCATAAAAATAAAATAAAATAAAAAGTTCAGTTGGCTGAAAATTTTGATAAATTATTAATTAAACAATATATATAGCTATACTTGTAATACTTAAAAATTAAGGACAGGTCCATGTGATCATGTGACTATAATTTAATTATCATCCACATTGTCAGTTTAACTGAGTCCCGAGTGATAGAATTGCTATAAGAAGTTAGGTTCGAGTCCCCGCAATATGGGTGTTTTAATTCTTACAATGTGGTGAGTAGCTCCTTGTGGGCACCAGACAATGTTCCTCCCACCTAATGGGCAGTTACAATGATTTAACCCTCCATCATTCTTGTCGGCCGGGGGTTGGGGCACTTGAGACGAGGAAATCGCCTTTTTTGCTACATGAACTATATAATTTAAAATTAATCCAAAATAATTATAGTAAAACGGTTGATTTCCATTTTAAGCTAAACTTACAATCTCCCAAGAAAATGACTCGAATGAATAAATTTCATGAGTGATATTATTGGAGAAAGATGCACTACATTGCTCTTGGATTATGTCAATGCATTAATTAATCCCATCTTGTAAACTAGTGCACAGATAATTAATATTAGAGAAATGCATCATATACATCATTACTAGACAAATCTTATTGTGCAAAACTTAACCTAATAATGATTCGTTACAGTAAATGGTTTGTTACAGAAATTATATACTCCGTACTACCTAAGAAGGAATCCAACTGTAACTTTTACGCGAAATACAAACAAAATATAGATAATTCATGTGATCCAAATACTCATTCATTTTATGAATTATAGGTCCGATTTTATACAGATTTTATTGATAAAAAATATATACTATAGAATTTCAATAACTGAAATGATGAAGGAAGGAATGTACATGAACAGCTTGTTTGTCAGTAAATTTTGGAAATATCGGTCACCAACTTGAACAACATATATACTATTAACGAATAATACCTAACGATGCAATCGCATACCAGAAGAAAAAAGAAAAGGAAAAAGAATCATTTCTGGCAATCATGTGTCGTCTTTAATGAACTTGGGTTTGCTTTAAAATAAAACGACAACAACAACAATAACTTGGGACTGAATAAATACGGAGTATTATGCTATAAGATGTGTATTCGTATAAATTTTGGCCATACCTATAATGTCTTTACTTATTCTAATTTTTAATAATTGTATAATATTTATAATTATATATATATATATATATAGATTTTATATATTTGATATAAGACAAAAATCTTTGTATTTCTTTTATTAAATGTGATAACTTTTGTTTACTTTTACACATATAAAAAAATATTTATTTAAATGTGATACATATATGAGTCTTTATAAGATAGTTTGCAATTGAGTTTATCTTAGACAGAAATTATATATTGTAACGTAATTATGTAAAATGCATTCACAAATAAACTAGCACATAAATAGTTTGGATTGCTAAATAATACTCTCATGTTTCATTCAACTATTCATCGCGGCTAATAGGAAGCTACCCCCACCGGTAATGCCCCTATGCTTGAATATCCATACACGTGTCTCGTTATTAATTGTTGTTAATTGAAATAATATATATGTAGTTTCGGTTAGTTACGCATGATTAGCTTTTATCATGGTTTGTTTAAACATAACCTCATTAATTGCATATCGATATAAATGTTGTTAACATCCACTATGTCCACTGTTCACATTTAATTCATGTTCAACCTCATCTTTTAAGGTATTAAGACTCGAGATTTTGAACTATGAGAATATTTTTATAGTTTAAATAATAATTATTTATTTCAATAAATTTAATTTTACATTTTATTTTAGATATGGTGTGGTTTGTTGATTCTGCCATGAGAGATCATGCGATTTTGTTGATTAAGTTGTCTTTGAAGGTGATTGTGGGGAGGCTCTTGAGCTGGTGTGAAGCGATGGGGAAATGAAGAAAGATTTCTGGAGTTTGGGAAATCGGAGCTTTGAATGCTCGGTTTTGTTGAAGTGATGGTGTGGGTAGCATTACAGTTGACTTTATTGTATGGTGAAGCTAATGGGAAGTATTTTGTTGTTGATTCATTGAAAGAAAGTGTTTTGTTTTCTTTGGAGGGAAAAGATGATGAGTTGAGTGAGGGGGGAAATGCAGAGGAGAAGGTGCAGAGTGTTGTATCAATTGATAATACTCAGCGGGATGAGAGAGAGAGCATCAAATGCTACATAGTTGGCAACAGTATGATTTTCAAGGTGGCGTACAGACCAAGGCAGAAGACGAATCAGGGGAAGAAGAAGAAGAAGTGGGAGAAAACAAGGCAGCATCTGGTGCGAGTGTGAGCACGGAGAGTTGAATTACAAGTTTGAAGAGTTTATTAGGAAAATGAAGGAAGAAATTAGGATTGAAGCCCACCAACATCTCATATCAATGTAAAACCAATAAAGACAAAATTCAATGCTTTGAAACTAAATCTATCCAACATTGAAATTATGATTGCCGTTTGATACTTAGAAAATTATTGAATACCCTAATCAAATCCCTGTTCCTCCATGAACACTGTGTACGAAAATTCAAGCGTGGATACACTACCTCTAAATATAGCGTCCTTTTTGCCTATTCATCGGATACGAATTTTTGTTATTCAATATTTTGATCTCCGCCCCATATTATAGAAAAAAGAACATGATATTTCAATCTTTCAAATTAGAGAATAGGTCAAGGTGTCTTACCACCACAGCATTAGAAAAAGTGGCTGCTTGGAAATCTGAGTTGAAAACACACGCTTCAATTTAAATCGAATAAATAATTACAACTACCCCAACTAAGTGTTAGGATTTTTGAACTCATTTAGTAGACTTTTATGTACAACTACAACTAGCCGTTTAACTCAAATTCAAATAATACAGACAGAGCCGATTTATTCAAACCAAGCACGTGAGGCAAACACTGACACAGTCCGAAACGTTTATTATTTTATTTTTATTTTTGGGTTTATATTATACTATTTCTTCTTAAAGAGGCATTAACTGTATTTAAAGAAGTGTGATCAAATTGACTTTGCTTAATCAACCGAGGTTATACTCTCATCTTAAATTTCGTTCCAGTAATAAAATTGACATTATAATCTATACAATTGCAATAAATTAATGTATAAGTAAAGAATCGTTATTAATTTATTCTTTTAATCATTAGGTCGGTATGCTTCTCATTGGGTCAACGCCATATTTTAATGATTCTGTAAGTTTTGTGAACTTAAGTTTCTACAATTTATACTTGTAATTGGACTCGCCGTAAACTACTCCCTTTCCTTATCATGTGCTAAATTATTCCTGAGTTGAAAATTGTTTATTTAGTTATTGTTTGTTTTATTGTAGCCATAAGAATACAAAAGGCATATGGTATTGTTGGACTTTGGGGAATTTGAATAAAAAATTCAACTTAGATGTGGACCTCAAAACCATAACTAGCATGCAACCAAAACTGCAAAATTGCCAATTGAAACCGAATCTAGTAGTACTTAATTTTCATTAGTCATTTTTGGATTAAGGAGGGGATTTTGATTCTGACCTAATTAGTCTTTCAATATCCTTACAAAGAGAAAACATACCACAAGCTACAAAGCTCATGGTTTGTAAACATTATATGATACTCTATCCCTTTCTTAAGTATAGGTATATGGAAGAGTGATACGAATTTTAATAAATATAAATGTGGTAATGTTTAGTGTGGAGAGAATATAATTATACAGTACAAAAGAGAAATATGCAAATAAGATGAAACTATGTGGATAAAAAAAAGTAAAGTGTTTTTGTTATAAATAGAATGTGTCTATTTTTTTAGGACAGAAAAAAAATGAAAGATATACCTATATCTATACTTAAGGTATAGTCTTCAGATCATGCATAATTAAGATTCTCATATTAGAATCATCAAATCATATCCAATTTAAATCCATAATAATTTAGAAATACAACGTCGAACTTTGTAAGAGATGATTCTACATATTCCAAAATTTCCAATATATTTATATCTTAGATAAACCATTCTACAAGTCGTGATTCGTCTAATAAGTAGTGTTAACTTATTGGCCGATAGAATAATATATATTTCTGTGGTTGAAGAAAATATGAGCTCAAAATAAAATTTAAAATAGAACATGTATATTAATTGAATTAACTGCGATTGGAAGTTGATCCCAAAGGATACCAAGTTTCTGACATCATGTGTGACATAATTAATATTAATTGATTCCTTGCACTCAAAATGAATTTTCGCGTCAGAGTTTTAATTGTTGAGGTCTGTTTTATGTTAGTAAATTGACATTCAAATCGCAAATTGTACATTATTGAATATAAAAATCGATTACTATACATCCCAAATTACTACTCCTATATAGCTAGAGTTGTAACTGAATTGAGCTATATATTTAAATCTCAGCTCGATAAATTTCATCGAGTAGTTATTTGGTAAATGTCGATTAATAACTAAACGACGTTATGTTTGAATTTGACTCGCGCGTGAGCTCATGAGCTCCTCCTTCATCAGTTGGTGCACTTAAATGTAAAAAATTGGTGTACTACAGTCTACATAATTAATTATTATAAGTAGCTAGTGAGTCTCTAATTAACTTTCTCTGAACGAATGAACTTAAATCTAAAAGACAATTAATGTTCAAATTTTAATCTAGAATTAGTTTAGAATACTTGTTTAGTCTCGATAAAACTTCAATTAGTTCGTGCACATCAAAGAGTTCTATAAATGCAGCTCGTTATCAAAATAGTCAAGCTTGTGGTTAAAAATACTCATCAGTCCCAACACGATCACGTCCCCACTATTAGCTACTGGATTATATTGTACTTATCCAAAATACTTGCCTTACAATGAATGCATCATGCAAATAAAAGAGTCAAAACATGAGCTTATTGTTTAGTTCTTGTCACGGCCTAGCCAATTATACATATTTATAAATTATAGGAATATGATCATATCCTTTTGGGTTTGCTCATCACACATAATTTGCTGTAATTGTTCGACCAATAATAATAAGATACATGCACACACACAACACATACCAACTCACGGCGAAATTAAAAGAAGATTGGACTCGTCACTTTTGGGGTTAAATGTGTACAAACCAAACCAATTAGTGATGATGATCATCATCATCACAACAAACTATATCCACAGCAGATTAAGGCTGGAAAAAAAAGCTTGTCCACAATAGAAATATAAATAATAGTACTAAACTTGATCGAACATATTAATTACTTATTACTAGTGAATATTAGTAATTTGATGAAAATTAAGGGATATAAAATAAAGAAAGTAGGACAAGAAATGAGATATGTGTAGGGGTGTGAGGGGCCTATGAGCACTGCTATAATGTGGCACAATGTTTCCCCGAAAGAGCCAAAGGCCACGAAACGTCACAAAAAATTGGCTGCGGAGGTAGCGCCACCGTGGAGGAGGCGGCGACCACCGCACATGAGGTGGTTTAGTTGTCGAGAGCATGGTGGGGCAGCCACGACATGGGCACCATCACATACTTGTCTTCCTACGCCCCACCATCCATGTTCCATCTACCTATACAAAGCCACTCCTCTATTTAATGTAACTACTACAAATACCTCATTTTTCACTTTTAATTGCATTTCACCAATTAAATTTAGTTAGGTAAATCCACACACACATATGTATATAGGCAAAAGCTCTTGTACCCCCGATGTATATATACATCACTCAAAGACATGAGTCTAGTGAGGGGAGCTGAAGGCACACTCTGAGCAAACTTAAAGACAAAATTATTTCCAGCAGCATTGTCTATATATTAAAATCGGAGTCGAGACGAAGATGTTTGATGTATATATACATTAGGGGCATGTACAGGATACCACCCCATGTATATATTATGCCCTCTCCCATTTTCAATAGGTGTCAACAGCCGTCAAATTACAATTGCAGAGTGAATAGAGAATTTTACTTTTGTAATATTATTAGTTACCATGAACAAATTATCAAATTTCAAAAGTACTGATAAAATAAGAAGTACATTAATTTTACTCTCAAAATACGAGCCATGATACTTATTCTTCTTTTGAAGATAAAGATGTATATACATCTTATAATAAAGATGTGTATACATCATAAGTTCTTAGAAATAATGCCCCTAAACCATCTAAAGAAACTAGTAGTCCGATTCCGATATTTTGACTGTAACCAATTCCTCACTCTTGACTTGAGGGAGCCTACGAGTTGCTCTATTGGGCGTTCACCACTTATTAAAAGCAAAGAAAGTGCTGAAGAGAGTATATAATATCGTATATATCGGATTTGTGGATAAATATATTCATGAACCAAACTCACGACATGCATGTACAGCTACGTGTGTGGTTCTCGAAATGATACTTAGTATTTAGCTGTTAATTTATAATGTTGTGTACCTATATCTTGGTAAGGACAAATTGGTTGTTAGAATTATACTAATTATCATGAAAGCACATCTCTAGTATAAATTTTTACTTATTTGTGGACATAGCGGATTAAAATTTATGATATTGATGATCGCATGGTGGAATTAATTTATTAGAGAGTTTCAACTTATCGTATATAGTAGTGTATATTGTAGTATACAACTTGGTGATAATAGTTTCACACTATAACCAGTGGGAATTTTTGGGCGTCTCAAAAAGTTAGCTAGATTGTCGATTACTTTTCTTAGTACACATATTTGGGATGAACCTTCGACTGTTGTGGAGATTCTTACCATGTGTTTGCTCGTAATAAAAAAAATAGTAGGAAATTATAAATTAAACTCAATAACGGCAGCAGTCCAACTCAATAACTATCATCCTTATTTAAACTGACAACAAAACATCTTGTGACAGTCGCAATCCCTTGGAACATATTTGCCCAACATAACTTACGTAACAGAATACAATGCTCACTTTTGATACAGATAATTCATGATTTTTTTTTAATATTTTAAGTATAATTTACATAGAAATAAGAGTTTATCAATAAGCACAAAAAATAGAAACTGCGCGCAGTTTCACAAACTCGTCCTAATAATTACTAAAAAAATATAATACTAATAATATCTTGAAACAGTATTAATGAATAATGAGCAGCATTATAATTTATAAGACCTCGTCCTGATATGACCGACGACGGATAGCATCGTCCATCGTATTTTTGTCAAGTAAAATTAACAGTGGGCTCCAAATTATTCCTAACCACAATACCTCTGAGTCTTGTTTGACTTCATTTATCGTTCTCCTATATATATATACTAGTCCGTATATAATAATCCCACAAAAAATAATGAGGAAAAGGAGAGTTTTACCCAAATTCATAACAAAAAGTTGTTTTTACCAACTATTATAAAAATATGCACCCTATACTCAAAGTTATGAAAATACTTCTTGATGGTAATAGTACATGGCGATTAATTGGCGAGCGTCATGTTATTGGCGAGAGCCACGATTTATTGGCAAGAAAAACGTGGCTCTCGCCAGTGGCAGAGCCAGGCCCCTAAGGGTGGGGGGGGGGGGCAAAATATATACGATGATTAGAATAATTTTTTAAAAAAATAATACACCATTTGTCCCTGTATGGGTGACTAGCTCGTACTCTTTTTTTAGTCGTCCCATTAGAAATGGCTTGTTCCAAAAGAAGAAGATAAATTACTTGCAAAGTTAGTCAACTTTAGTAGATCCTACTATTTTACACACAAAACAAAACATTATTTTGGTTACATACGTATAGAAAATATAAGCAATTTATAACGGGAAAGATGGAGTATATATAATAAAAGAGAAAAGATATATCAACATAGTATGTATACATAGTAGGGGTTATTTTGCAATTTTTATGGGTCATTTTGATATT
>JAYJMF010000073.1:3823006-3837284 GCA_036873715.1 Salvia sclarea
TAGAAATTCGAAAAAGTAGAATTGTGTAAGATATGTGTAAGGAAAGTGTACCTTTTAATTGACTAAAAAGTACAAATAGGCAAAAAAAGTGTAACCTTATGAATGTGGACAAAAAAAGTGGAGTCTTATAAATATGGGCAAAAAATGTTATTCCCACATTTAAATAATATATATTCATATCACTACTTTACACAACTTTTCAGCTTCTCTTAAACTCTGTGTCCAAAAGCAAACGTCCATGTTCGCTGGGACGGAGGGAGTAGTATAAAACATTCACATTAGTGAAATATCCTGCCGAACATCAGTCTATCACCGACAACGGCCAGAAATTTGAACACGAATAATACTCCCTCCGTCCACCAAGATTATGCACTTTTTGTCATTTTGGGATGTCCACTAATAGTATGCACTCTTATTTTTGGAAATGACCCCACACTATATTACTTTATTACCTCCACTTTAATATTTATATACACTATTTTTACAATTTTCAATAACTTTATGTGGAACCATTTCTCCGCTAACACTACTTTTATATTTAACAATATTTTTTTTGTGGGACTCGTACTCCATTACACTCAAGTCAACTACATTTTAACTAAACCTGCACCGAATCAAATAATGTATAATTATGGTGGACGGAGAGAGTATAAGAAATGTGGTATGGATGAAACTATATTACTATTATGTTTATGTAGCAGAGATTTTTTCAATTGATTTCATTCAAAGCAACTGATAATTAATTAGTAATAGTAAATTAAGTATTTAGTGAATGGGATCTATATATATAAGGGGAGTCATTTCCCTAACCTGTTTGTTTGGCAGGAAAGTAATGTTGTCAGGGAATATGATTATCGGGAATCAGAATTCTCGAAGTATGAATCCTAGTAGATTACTTACCCATGTTTGGAATACATCATCAAATCTGTCAGAATTTTGAAAAATACCCAAAAAAATATTAAGATTCTTAATAATAATAATAATAATAATAATAACTCTTATTTAATCAAATAAAACTTGTTAAATATGGAAATAATATAAGAATCCAAAAGTTAGGGAAAAAGAATACCTAAGATTTGTGGGGAATAAGAATCCTCAATTTTTGCACTACTTTCCTTGTTTCTGGAATTCCGATTATTTTCCATATTTTGTAAAAATACAACCAAACAGAAAAATTTAATATTTGAGAATCAAATTACTTTCCCATGCCAGAATCCTTGTCAAACAAACATGCCCTATATATAATCATATTTATCCTCTTTAAGATTATATGTTAGATTAGATATGGGTATATACGCATATTTGCTATGTTAGATTATTATGTTGTGTTTTTTTATTTTTATTTATTTATTGATTTATTGAATATTCACTATTCATTGATAATATTAATCTGAAAATTGCAGAATTTATCATTTCACGAATTTAAGATTTTCATTATAATTTTTTTGTGGAGTAACGTTATGGAACATTTATTCACGAATTTAAAATAATATGTGATGTAAATTCGTGAATACTAGCAATGCAATCCCGACAAGAATACTATATTCTTGAAATAGCGTATTTTATATATTAATTCATGAACACATGAGGCTGGTCACGAATTCATGAAATAACGTATTTTACATATTAATTCATGAATGCATGTCATCGGGGTTCGCAAATTCATGAAACAACGTATTTACATATTAATTATTGAATAGATGAGATCGGGATTCACAAATTCATGAAATAAAGTATTTTACATATATTAATTCATGAATGCATATTTGACAAATGTGAATTCACGAATTAACATAGCTAATGCTCTTTAATTCGTGAATGCTACTCAATTGATGGATAATTCACGAATTGACTATCTATATAAAAGACAATTCGAGAATTTTCATTTAAATTATTGTTAATTCACGATTTCACTCGTCTTATGGATACCAACGAAAAAAACATCGAGTGTGTTTGACGTAAGGGTTGGAGAGATGAAATTGCTCGTATGGATATATAGGTGAATGCAAAATATGCACCATCCATCTTACTGGGATCGATGGTTTTCCTTCAATCAGTAACCAAAACCAGAGCTCTATCACCCACTTGCTTCACTGCTCTCCACTTCTAATTTTCCAATCTCATTATCTCACCATCATCATTCATTCCCCGCTAAACAACAAACATGTATACTCCATTTAATTGTACATGAAGAAATAAAATATAGAGAAATGATACGCTCTTTATTAAGAAAACTTCCATAGTATTCTACAAACTACGCACTGGATAAAACGATGCAATATGATAATATGACCAGATTTACATGCACTGGATATATAAATAGATGGAGCTGTTAACAAGGACTCATGAAATTGTAATCTATATGCTCTCATTTCCCGAGCCGTATATGATCCCTCACTGTAACTCTCCCACAGGTGCCTCATTGAGCCACAAGAAATGAATGAAGTCGTATAGTTTCGCACTTACGCTAACCTGCCCAGAAGATACTGTCACAATAAGCATCACCAGAGATATATGCAAGATTCCAACTGCTTTCAGTAGGCATGTAAAGTAACGAGTCCGATTCAATAGCTGTACCTTGTAAGGTGTTGGGTTTAACCTTCTCATATGGTCAGGTCGCATCTGCTCCAGATGTTTAATGCACCGTTCTCTAATCAACTTGAGTGCTGGTAGCTCTTCCCTAACTTTTCCTAAAAAATCAGTTCCATAAGAAATGTCAATAGGAAGAATTGTTTCTAAACTCTCAAGACGATGTTGGTGCCCAATCATTGGAGAAGGACTAATACAATTTAAACCAAAGGATATAAATACTAAACAGTAAAATAGCTGCGGGAACTTGTTGATTTTGTTGCCTTGGTATTTGTTTTAGTTAAATTAGTATCCAACAGAATGAACTGCCACGACCACAAGTATGCATCCAGGAAGAGGAATTACCATCATAGTAGGGGTCTTTTTCAGTGATAAGATTGATAGATAAAATTAATCAAGCGAATCCACTGTTTACTTTGATAGATTCATCAATTTCAAATATTCAATCATATAATCTAATCAATCTATCTTATCATTCAAAGTAAACACTTCCTAAGAGGATTATAGGCAGATTGGCAAATATTATTAAGAGTTAATGGGGTAAAGGTTCTATAAAGTGCAAGTATATTTCCATGGGATCTGTATCCGGGAAGTTCTATATAAGCCAACAAGTTCCAGTATTTGAAAATTTGATAACCAAAATCCTCCGAAACAAATTCGTTGCATTATAAATACGACTGAGAACATATTAAAAGTTCCTCTTCAACTTTCCAGATATTTACAGTGATATATCAGTTTGTTCTTAATGATTGATGTATTAAGGCACAGTGATGTTGAACAATACTAGTAATAGTATGAACAGCCAATAGGTGTTTTAAAGGATAAAGCAGCCACTGAAAAATCCGAAGGTCATACCTGATCTACCAGGCCAATAACACTTCATAAGCTCCTCCACACGCTGTGGTACCACATATGCCCTCTTGGATTCACTGAACGGGTGGCGACACAAAATGCGTTCACCTGCCTGAAAATCAAAAACAGGCCGCAAGTTCTCGGCATAAAGTTGAACACAATGAAAAGATAAAGGAACTTTCAACATTCCATGTTGATGACTCATGTGATACACAAATATTAAACATTTCTGCATAATGTGGAGAATAGCACAAATGATAAATCACTGTGAAGACCCGTCTCATATTTTTATTACCATCATGCTTCGATAACATGTACACATTTCGAAATTCAAAATGACCAAGTTATATGTTCAAATTCTCTGAAAGGTACCCAGATCCGAGACTGATTAAAAATTCAAAAGAATTCAATAAAGTAATAATAATTGTGAACTGTTATGTAATGGAACTAGTAGAAGAACAATACATAAAATGCATCGAGAATCAAGGTGTAGACAATTATAATTACCTTGGGAGGTGTTTCATTCTCCCCTGTCATAAGGTCCACAAGAGGGTAGCCTTCCTTTCCATATAGTCTATAACTTCTCTTTTTGCAAGGGATTGAGACCTGAAACAGAGCTTGATGAATTTCCATGATAAAACCGTAAAGTGATATCATGAAGACAAATCAAACCTTTGAAACATCTTCAGAAAGTTTAATGCGCGGTTGATTATTTATTTCAACCAATTTGAACACAACGCCTAGGGCAGGTTGAGCATAGCACGTAACCAGATGAGTTCCAATGCCAAATGCATCAACTTCATGACCCTGACAGAACGGAGGGGGTAAAACACTGCAGATAATAGGCATGCATAGCATTATATGTATTGCAACAAACAAGAATAATAGTTCCCAAGACAACAACTAACTTCCAAGTTCCAACCATCTTCCCATGTCCCATTCTTATTCATTCTGCATTTCAGTGCCCTTACCAAAGTAGGGAATCTTATAGTTTCAGAGAAGAGCAGCATCTGATCAGTAACTCAAGAACAAGCTCTTTACATTGTCGCGTCACTGGAGATACATTTCTTTTGAATGTTCTGGAAATGTGTTAATTATTAAATGGAGATAATAGGTTTTTGTTTTTCATTTTCTGTTTCCACAAAACTTGTTTAAGGTTATATTTCTCGGGGGGAGGGGGAGAGAGAAGACAAAAAAAGTTCCATAAACTTCAAGGGTGTACTTGAGTACTACAGCCAAAAGCGAGGCCAGAAATGAGCTTCATGCAAAAATAACAAAGAGACCAACTATAACGAAGGCAATAAAAGAAGAGGAACAGAGGTATGCAATCTGTAACCCAACCTCATAATAATGCATACCTCTGGAACATACTATCTAATAACTATACCTGTTTGTTCAGAGCATCCAAAGTTTCTTCATTGAGGTCATTACTGGCCGTAATGTTTGTCTTTCCAAAATCTGGCACTCCAAACTCCTTCTCAATGGCTCTAAAAAAATTCCGAGCCTCACATGACAAGTAGGCAAGATCACCAGAGTCCAGTCTAATACCTACTGCTTTATACCTGCAAAGCATTCAGTCAATAGGTAATAAAAGAAGAAAATATAAACAACTTCTAGCTATAGAGGTGAATTTTGAGCCTAGATGATCGGTGATGCAATTGTTGACGATAAACTGAACAACTAATAAATAAAAGAATTAGGTCTAGAGGATTTTCTTGGATGTCATACAAAACATAAAATCCTATTTACACAATTTGAACACACAGGGATTGCTGCATGTATCCGTTGCTTATACAACTATTGCCAATAGCCATAGGATGATCTAATTAACCAAAAGCAGATAAACACAAACTGATAAAAAATGCAAATATAGTTTCTCTATAGTAAGCCTATAGATTAGGTAAATACTCAAAACACTGGGCATAAGCAACTTGGAAAAAACTTGTATACATCCAGATGCTTGGTGCATCCATCAATTCCCATTAGGGCTACTAGTTTTCAATCCCTAGTCAAATTTTATTAATCAAAACTAGGATTTAAATAGGGCCTTCGCACCGGAGTGTGCCTCAAGTAAATTTATTCAATATCACACCCATTTGCTGGAATCCATATGGTGAAGAATAGTAAGAAGAAAGTAATAAGCCTTTCAGACTCACCCCAAATCATTCAGAGCTAGAGCAATTGCACAAAAATTAGGAATACCGCTTCTCATCACCTGTTCAGATTGATTTTACAACGACCGTCAACAATAAAAGAAGATAACAAGAGAATGAAACTGCATCCTTGCAGTAAAAAAGTGAAATTGAATTAATAGAACTTTGCAGTAAGCTGCTGATTCTGGTTGATATTATGTTAAACCACACAACATTCCCAGTACATGCATTCAGAAGTACGGAAACAGTTAGATAAATGAGAATATACCTAGTCAATCATACACAAATGTTTTACCTTACGTTCTAGACTTCTAGTCAACATGTGCAGGAGCTAAAAAAGATAATCAAGATAAACCATATACAAGATCCCACAAACACAGAGATCAGACATCAAAAACTCTTAGAATGCTGGGGATTATCTATGATATCTTTCTTAATCCTCCAGAAATCCTAATGATTATTATTGCTAATGATCGTGTTCACTGCAGTAGCCCATGTAATAATTACAAAGCATTAGAATCTTGAAGCTTATTCAGATTATGTATTTGCATGTCAACAAATATTATGGCATTTTCCCTAAACAAAATAAGGAATTGCTCACAGTTAGTCCATATGCCTAAGATAAATACCTGAGCAACATTTGTTTGGTTCCAGGAAGATAAATTCCCTCCATGTGCATGATAAATTATAAGCAATGACAAAAATTATTGAACAGTTTCAGTTTCAGTTTCACTTACATCATATGTATCAACAAGGGCCAAAAAGTTCTTTGAGAAGGCCAGGGCATATGAGGCAAAAGCAGCTAACTCACTTTGGTTTGTTTCACCAAAAATCCCACCTAATAGATGTGACCGCTGAATAGGCATATCTTATGATCAGCCACTAGTAATGCTAACAATAAATCTCAATGCTGCATGTGAAAGAATGGAAGGTGTGAAGTAGTGAAGAAGTATCCATCACACCTTTAGTTTGCTTAACCAAGCCTGCGCTGAACCAACAAAATCCTCACAAACATGGGAGCCATCAGAACTGTGAAGTGATTTCTCTGTGATCTCATCAGGGCTCTGCAGAATTACTTCACTGGGTAAGATCATTCATGAAGTAAAGGAGAAATGCAGCATAATTTAGTAACTAGAACCTGTCATTGAGAAAGAAGTGACTAGGAGAACCATTATGCTACCCATTAAAAATGTTGGTAGAAATGTATTTGATACAACAAATAAACTTGTGTTACATTACATGTATAAAATATTCAGTTTATACCAGAAATACTCTTGCAAGAGTATCACTAAATAAAGCAATATTCGGTTTCTCAACCTGAAGTGCAAATAATATGCCTTCACCAAATTGAATGATAGCAGTTCAGAGACTTCTCAGCCTGTTGCAGTTTCTCTAGATTTCAGTTCTTTGTTCCTTGTTTGATATCTTTAATACTTTCTTTTATTTTCCTTTTTGTTTTTTGTGGGAACGGAAGTGTGACACAATAGAATGAAAATATTTCTTGAATAGATGTCACAAACAAAGAACAAATAGAAGGATAAATCAAACATGTAACTTTACATGCAAAGCTTCTAGGATAAGTAAATAATTTCTTTTGTCTTGTCTAAGAGAATGAACTAATATATAATACAAAAACACATTGACAGAAAAAGGTATATAAGAAAGGAAACTAAACCATGTCATCACCTTGTCTCTTAGAAGCAGCTAACATAAAGCAAAACCAGGTAAATGTAGGGGGTAACAGGGAGAATTATCTGCGATCTGAGGGGGGAGTTGAATCAAATTCATGCATATTATTATTGCACCTAATACCTACCATGAATGAACTGACAAAGGCATGAGAATGTGTCCCACGAAGTGGTATTCCGAACAATTTCCCGGCAGCAACATTGCTGTAATTACCAAGAGCAAAAATGAAGTTATAGCTAAATAATGATTAAGGTAGTTCAAATATTAAAAAAGCATAAGCAAGGTGTATGATATCATAATATATAGGGGGTTAAAAAGATCGCTTCTTTTTCTAAGTCTTCTCTTGTTTCCACATTCAGTATAGTACAATCTTGGGATGTATATTTCTTGTTAGAAATTTTTTGAAGAATGAAGGTTGGGACAGTTTCAATAAAACATTACTGAACTGCATCCAGAGCAGCAACTCCATCAACCAAATTAGATAGACTTGGGCATGAGTTTGGTTTTCTGAGACAAAAGTCGCTGAAATGTGAGCAAATTAAAAATATATTATAACCAATACCTTATGATTACTCATTAGCTGACAGCATACTGGTTGTTTAACTCTTATCAATTTTTTATGAATACCCACAATTTAATTTCTTCAAGAATGAAGAAAATAAATGTTACTTCATACGTAGAAAAAGAATATTTCCATCTATATATTTGTGCACCAGTGCTTCTCAAACTACAGTAAGATCATTAACAAATAAAATGTTTCTTTAAGATGTTTTTAACAACAAAAAATGGAACTTATAAGAACATTACATTTTCTGAAAAACATCACTTATTTAAGCTTATCAGGCATAACATCATAATTTACAAATAACATGTTCCTTTCAATTGGTTTAACTAAGATACCAATCTCATCCATAATTAGCTAGGCTGGAATCAATTAGTATACAACCTTTATTTCTTCTGTACATAAAGTTTATGTCCTTTGGCAGCATCATGACATAAAAGTCTGTTATTAGGATTAATCAAAACTCTCTCTATTGATTTCTCATTTCTGTACAAGTTTCAATCATCTTGTTGAAAATGCCACAGTAAGAACATCATTGGAAAGGGAAACTTAAAGGTGATGATTTATTGCAAATTACCTTGTTGCATCAAATCCACCCATATAACAATACTTCGATGCCCCAATACCTCCATCAGGGCCCTGCAAGAATAGAAAACATAGAGCACCTTGATATAGCATAACAGAGATTGGTACTTCAGAACGGGATAAGATGGGAAGTTCATGTTACATGTGCCCGTCGCAGCCCAAACTCAAGAAGAAGCTTGGATTTTCCAGCAACAAAACGATGCCTTGCAGCATTTGTCGCAACTAATGAAGCATAATTTATTAGATTAACGAGTGGAGTTTCAAGCAGTTGAGCCACCTTGAAAGACAAGCACAAATTAAAGAGCATTAGGAAAGACCAAGATGAATAATGAGCTGATTATACCATATCCATAAAAAGGTGTCGCAAAGAGTTACTTACAGCTACTGGCCCTTCAACCCTCAGCAATGGTATCTTCGGAGAGACAACAAATCCTTCAGAAATAGCATGTATCTCCACATCTGAACAATCTAATCCCCGGAGATATTCATAGAAGCCATCCTAAAGTCAATTCTGATCAGTGAAGATATTATTGAGTATAAATAACTTTTTTATTGGAACAATGTTACGAATAGCCTAATAGATTATTTTCCGTGTAAACTGATGCCTGACATATGTAGTCCTTAATACTAATATTATGTTAAATGTTCAAGCCATCAGCGCTGCAGAAACTACCAGAAATCAAAAGTAGCATCTTGAGGAAATGAACATATAAGATATGGAAGTCATTAAAGAACATCCTTAAATGGCATTCTTCAGTCTAAGTTAAATAGGAGCCAAAAGAACAGTTCATAAAACTGCATGATACTTTTACAAATATATGACTTGTAAAAGTGACCATAATAGTGTGCAATTATCTTATCAATACATATCAAGGGAACTAATATACCTCGCATGATGTGGGTAAGGTTTCCTTGATAAAAGCAATTTCATCCTCTGAAAATCTGAAGTTCGCAATTAATTTTATGCATTCTTCCAGACCAGCAAAAACAGTATACTCCCCACCAAAAGGATTTCTTCGGAAATATAAATCAAACCTAGAAAAAGAAAATAATCTTATAAGTGGTGAAGCATTTCATTTCAACATCAACATTTTCTACTGAATAGAAACAATACATATGAGCAGTTCGGTTTTGCCAAACTTTTGTCATAGAATTTGATTTGATATGTAGAATAACAAAGTAATTTACAGTGTTTATAACACTTTGATGAGATCTGGGAAGATCTACCACACTAAGAAGATAAGTGGTTCTGTTTCCCAGTATAAACCAAGTTATGCCACAATTACTCACTAAAACTTGTAATGCAAATTAAAATGTCTGCTTCTCGTCTGACTCCATTAAGAACTGGTAGTCTTACTATACTCTTTTTCACCAGTACAACAAATGAAAGCATTTACCAGACAAACTACCCTCATCAATGACAAAGAAAATGATAAAACAGCATATGTGACTACTCCAACCCCCTCTAGCAGACAAAATTTTCAGCAGTTGAATGGTAAGAGGGAGTTGGCTTAGAGTTTCATAAAAATAAGTTAATTCATGACTCCACAGACAATATATATTTATCGCAATGCAACTGACTCAAAACAAAGTAGGGGAGATCAATGGTCCGAGTTAGTTAGTACAGATTTCATTCTCAATAATTAAAAGCAATTACAGCAAAAGTTCTCATATTTGCATCTACTGATTGAAACAAAAGTGTCACCCCATCAAAAGAGATATATTCCATAAAACGTAGTCATAAATACAGGATAGCATGATTAAGACCTAATATCTCAGTTTTGATTATTCTCCAGAAAGAAAACAGGAATAGATGGTTGTCTACTCAATACAGTAATCATGCATGACAAATTTCAGGAAATTGAATACTAAAGAGGCGTATAATAGAGGTGAAACTTGTTAACAGAACATGCAGCAATGAACATGTGAAGACAAAATTAATGGAGGAAAAAAAGCAGGATAGGAAGAAATTACACGGCACGGTCGTTGTGTTTGCCGGCCTTCCAGTAAGCATAGGCCATGGTGAACTGGTAGAGATCCGTCAACAGAGGTGTCACCATTGGATTGGTCGGGCCGTCGATTCCGCCAGCCCGTTTCTCTTCTTTCTTCAGCCCGTTCGCCACCACAGCCGCCGCCGCCATCGTCACTTCAATCCAAGCCGAATTCACGAAACTTGAGTCCACTACACACACTAAACTGAGTATCTGCGTCTCGAAAACGCCGCAGGAGACAATTGTCGTGATCGCAAATAACGTTCTTCGCTCCAACAAACAGATTAATATCTTTTTGTATATAAAAATGGAGATTTATAATAAATGTATATATAGAGGAGGACGGTTGACGATAATAATTCTTACAGTGAATAAAATCACTTTAATCATATTTTAGATTAGGACCGTCAAGGACGCACAAAAGAGTGTTATTCGGGGTGGAAAATAAGCTTACGGAGGAAAATAAAAGGGAATAAGGATTACTTTCACATACAGATGAAAGGTGTCAATCCATTTCAAATGAGTGTTTTTTTTTTAAGAGGATCTATAATGGTTCCATCTTTCTTTCCTCCCCTATGGTGAGTTAGAAAACAAAAATTGGAGTTTGTGTAATGCGAAGATGTGTGTGAGTGTCTTCCAACAGAGGTTTGAAGTCTCAATCCATATGTCAAAACTAACATTTGAATGTTGGAATTTCAAATCCACGAAGTGGGTTGTCTATATTTCGTCGGACGTCCGCCAATAGGTAATTGAATCGGCAATGGATGCTCAATAGTGATGAATTAGGATTTTGTGGTTATACATCAAAATTTGTACCATGAAATAAATAAATAATTAGGTAAAAACTCTCATGCCCCCCGTCTATATATAAATCAAGGGTGATAGGAGTAGAAGATAAATACATCTTGAATTTGAATAGCGTGATGTATATATATACACTATTGTATAGGAGTCCATCTCAAATAATTATTGTCAATCTTTTTGAAGTAGTTCTTTTTTCTTGAAAATTATTTTTTATATCCAAAAAAACATCACTAGTTAAAAGTCATGTGGAGTGGGTAACATTTAGTACATAGTCACAATCGAGAAAATCAAATTGATGTTTGCTAGCATGATAAAATACGAAGAAGTTCCTCAAACGGCTCTTTCATCTTCCAATCATATAAATACCAGAAATCGTACAACATAAAATCCATTAGATTTGTTGCACATTCAAATCTACAAGCTTACAAGTACTATTACAAGCAATCAACAATTTTGAAAGAGAACCTACAACTCAAAGTACTAATGTTATACCTGTTATACATTTAGATGTCAGTGATTCAAATAAGGTTAATTTACGAACAGCTAACTTGGATCTATAAAAACAACTAATCCTAGAGTTTATTGGATTCACCTAATTGCCTTAAGCCTGTGGATGGTCCACAAACAAGAATAAGAAATACCTTTAATAACCCTATTATTAACAATCACAGATTAACATCAATTTTATACGTTGATTAGAGACTATCCCTTTAACATCACATATTTTTATACGTTAATTAGAGAGTAGTGATATTATCCTTGGATTCAAACATGCTAGCAAACATCAATTTAGTTTTCTCGATTGTGACCCGGTACTAAATGTTGTCCATTTCAGATGAAATTTATTTTCCGGTCATCAAACAGAATTTCTAAGAAGAAAAATATACGAAAAGGTTGACAATATAATTATTCACTAAAATTTTGATAAATACTATAGGGATCTTATATATAGATATAGGAGAGGGATAAAATACAATCCCCTATTATGAAGATTGGGTGGTCTAGATTTGATAAGATTTTATTTTCAAAATATATTTATCATTTCGAAATTACCAAATTTGTAAATATGTATACTGTTATTTGCAAATGTGTAGAGTGATATTTGCAACGAGAATGGAGTAATATATACGTACAATGTTATTTGCAAATGTGTACAATGACATTTGCAAATATTTACACTGTCATTTGCAAATGTCTGTTGGTTGGTACAAACGAAAATTTGGAAATTTGGTTGATTTTTTAAATTTGCAATGACTATATCAAATCTATAGATTTTTTATATTTGCAAATATCAAATCTGGACCATGGATTTGTGATGGATTGAAGGGGTGGATTGGTTCTTAATTCTTATTTTAAAAAGGATTTTATTTTAGCGCACCTCTATATATATATATATATATTGAGTATATAACATTAAAAATGTGGGAACCAACCATCACTATTTTTTGCATATCAAGGATAAATGTTCTCTAATTCAATAACCTCCAAACAACAGATCATGTGAAATAAACTATATTTAGATAACTAAGTGTGACAGATTCAAATCTATAGAACTATTGTAGGATTCGAACATAAAACATCCGGCTTAAATAATGTGACTATGTTACAGTGCATCATATCACGAAATAAAGCATGACATTTGAATTGATTCGTATTACGATGCAATTTGGGTGCTGCCAAGCTAGGGTTTTGCACTATTATTTTGGGGGAATATTGTGACTATTCATAAAGGAAAAATAATCATAAACAAACCATAAGTACAATCATGTCCAACTATTTGTGTGGATGGATTCACGGTATCTTGAGACTCCATAACTCAACACATAATATTTATATTATATAGTATTGTTTAATTTTTTATATGTATGAAATGCATTGATCATAAAATAAAGGGCAAGATATTGACATGAAAGTGAAGTAAACCATCCAAAGTAGTAGTAGTAGAACATAAAAGGCTTAGACTACCTATGATGGATGGACGCTCCTTTACTTATGTTACTTTCCGTGCATGTGTGTGTATCAATATAGTAAGTAACAAGTAGAAATTAAATAATTAGTTGTGAGATTAATTTAATCTTGAGAGATCCACCAGCCCATGTGCTCCATGGATCTTCTAATAATTAAAATATATGTTATAGAATTAGCTAGCTTTGTAGGAACAATCAATAATGGGTCGTTAAAAAGCCTAATCCAAGTTTTCTTTTCTTATCTACGCCTTTTAAATTAAAAAGCCTAGTTCAACTTTTGTTTCTGGTATTAGGAATTAATTAAGCACTCTTACTTTAATATTCATACGTACATAATGATCTCTAATAAATCATTATATTATTTCAAAAAAGAACAAGAAATTGATTAAATTCTTGTTTTATCAAAAGATCATGCATGCATAATACAATCATCGGAGTTTGGAATAGCTGGATATGCATTATATTAATATGTATACATACCTACTATAAATAATTGAACACGCCGCTTTTGAATATAAGAAAAGATAAAAACAGAATTTTCCAATATATTGAATTTCACAATTCGAAGGTGTAGCTAGGCAATATCAATGGACCAAAATTTGTGATGCCATACTAGCTTAGCCTTGCCTAATCAATTATTCTTTAGCTACTTTCACACACTACCAAATTTCCATTTGGGTAGGTGTTTTATTATTTAGTTATTTTAACCAATTTATTAAAGTTTGGAGGCATAAAAGAACACGATAACCGCTCTAGAATTTGAAAAATGACAATATCAAAGAATATGGTTGTCATCAATTTCTTGATTGAAATTATATGAAGGTCGATCTTGTCAATAGCTTCTAAATTGAGACAGTCGTGCAACTATTATCTAGTGCGATATAATTGGGATGAGATCCTCTATCCCACAACTTTAGTGTGTCACTACGAATTTTAATACTTTTTAATAATGTTTATTATAAAATAAAATTTTATTATGTCATAATATATCATGATTAACATTTATAGCAAAAAATTAGAATTTTTAAAAATTATATACCATATTTTCTGAATAACCAACCAAAATAAGTATTTTTATAATCAAAA
>JAYJMF010000073.1:3847797-3875963 GCA_036873715.1 Salvia sclarea
TTGGTTCGATGGTGATTCATACCCACAAAAGGAGCGCATGCGAGCTTGTATCTATTTGTCCCTCCAGTTGTGTCTAACGTTAACACGTCACCAAAGGCCTTGTAATCAGAAGCACTCCGAGAATCCCTGAAAAAGATGTTCATTATTCTATCATCACCATCCTTTTGAATTTTCCAATAGAAAAATGGATCACTTTTAGTCATTTTGTTGAAGAATTCTATCAACGCGATGGCATCCCCATCTTTTAGCCTTATTGCCCTCCGTTTCTTGTCAAAATGGTTGTACGCATCTTTCCTAATATACCCTGTGTTTTGTACACCACCATACATCTTTTCCATGAATTTACAAGCCTTACTCAATGTAATACCTGATGAATGCATTGCTTCCAATAGGGCCTGTTTAGCAAAAGACAAATTCCGACTAGATCTCAACAGATAAGTCTGATCAATTTCAAACAAAGGATGGTTATGACTCTTAACGAATACAGTAATCTTCCACGCTTCATCAACCAGAGCGACCCTTATCTTTGCTTCACAGTTTGATCTCATGACCATTCTTCTGCTTTTTCCAACACGGTCCTTTGCTGATATGCGATTTGGGGGACCGGTGCACGAGCACACAAAATCTTTCCAACGCAGCTCATTGCTATGGGCAACATATTTCTGGTCCGATCTCCTCACGCTAAATCCGGTAAGCCTCGCATACTCACAATATAGTACATAACAATCATCTACACCTCGGAGGGTACAACCCACTTCCAACTTCTTCTCAAACTGATTTGCCAAAAGATTGATGTTTGTAAAATCTACCCCATGGGAAATCTCATTACTCTCACCAATGATATTATGCCCGTTATCCATCAGATGAATACTCTCGCATTTCCTCGAGGTTTCCCCATCTTCATGGGAGTTCGCTTGATGAGTTGATTGTGTAAAGACATCTGTTGGTTCAACTGCACCCTTATTTGAAACTTCTACATCTCCATTGGAGTCTGCCTCGTCTGAGGAATTACAATATTCAATTTCATAACTTTCTTCTTCTCCTTCTTCCATGCCCATAGCGACTCTTAGATCCACAATGGGTCGAACTTTCTTTGACATGGCGTAATCTTCATCGGAGTATGACTCAAGGGAGTTAGAATCTTTTCCTTGACTAATTTCCGGTTCGGTGGCTTCTCCCAATGACACATTTAAATCAATTGCCATAGTTCTGGACATGTACATGCATTAAAGATTGATATGCACTTTAAAAAAAAATACATGAAAAAGAATGCAGGAGAACGACATTGGAGGCTGATTAAAAATATTTGAAACACAAAAAATTATATCACAAAAAGGAAGTCACAAACCATTTAAGTAAAAATGCAAATTATGAATGGGCAATGTGAAGATATTCTACCGATTATGTCGATAAACACCAACACGAGGCTGCTTCTAGTTCCTTACAATCCTGCCGCGTGGGGAGCAAATTACAGTATCACTATAAATCATCAGAGAAAAAAAAATGTTTAAAATTTCTTTAAAACGCAGTAAACAGAGCATTTAATCAAAAAATGTAAAGAGATTTAACCTGGAAATCATAATTGGCCGTTGGGTAGATCGGTTTTATTATGCTAGGAGGAATCCATAAATCATCAGCCGTGTCAAATTTGACTAAAAAAATCTATGCGGAAAGCAAGAACTCAAGAAGTTTCTAAAGCTCCATTTTTTAAAAGTTTCTGAGGGAGGCTCTGCTCTGGGTTGGTCTCATAATGTGATTATTTTTTGAGAGAGAGAAATTAATAAATAAGATTTCCGTCCGCAGTTGGAAATCCAATGAGCACTTGGAATCATGTATTGAATTTGGCAGGGAAAATTTCCATCCGCCGTTGGAAATCCAATGACCATTGGAATCATGTATTGAATTTGGAGGGAAAATTTCCATCCTCCGTTGGAAATCCAATGAGCATTGGAATCATGTATTGAATTTGGCAAGGAAAATTTCCGTCCGCCGATGGAAATCCAATGATCATTGGAATCATGTATTGAAATTTGGCAAAAGAAATTTCCGTCCGCGGTTGGAAATCCAATGAACATTGTAATCATGTATTCAAATTTTTTCGTCTATCTTGAAAATCAAATGAACATTGGATTTGTTTTTTAAAAAGAAAAAGAAAAGGAGATAAAATATGAATATGGTTAAAATCATGCTAAAAAAAAATTTGAAGTTTTAACCACACATAATTTGCCACACATAATAGTTATTATGTGGCAGATTACCCACACATAATTAAATATGGGTGGGTAAATATATTAGACAAAATTTAAGTTGTAATTGACATTTATTATTATGAGTTGGAAAAAAGATTTAATCACATTTAACTCTTTTTTCTTGTTTTATATTTAAACTTTGAAAATTAACATTTTTATGTGGCAAAGTAATAAAATTAGCAGCCACACATCTATGTATGTGTGGGTAAATATATTAGACAAATTTTGAGTAACAATTGACATTCATTGGATATGGAGAAAATATTTAGTCGTATATATATATTTATAGTATTTTTTATTTTATATTTAAATTTTGAAAATTGATATTCTTACATCAACAACATTGGAATCATGTATTGAAATTTGGCATGAAAAATTTTCGTCCACAGTTGCAGACATGCAAGGTAAGAGAAATCAATAAATTTAATTCATGTGTTTATTTATTGAGAGAGGGAGAAATTAATAAATAAAAAGAAGTGGGGGACCCCACATACTTATTTTTTAAGAGAGAGAGAGAGAAATTAATAAATAAAAAGATGTGGGGGACCCAGATTTCAAACGGAACAAACGGGCGTCAAACTCTAAAACACAACTTTTAAAATAAAGGTAAAAGAAATTAGTTTTTTATTTCAACGGCTGGATCTGTGCGTCTGCATTGCAGCTTCGGCACACTAGACTCTACCATCAAAGTGCATTAAATGGTGTCAAAACTAGTTTTTGTACCGGTGGCATCCTCGCACATCAATCAATCAAACTAAAACAAAATCGCTAATAATGCACAAGTCTAAAATGTAACTAGTGAAGAAAAATACTACTATCATTTATTTTTCATTTAAATTTTCTCAGATGTACCCAGAATCTTGGGAAACAGTTATCAAGATCCCATGCATCTCAAAATTTCAATCAAACTTACTGCCATTTTACCTTTTTTAAGTATTCTTGGTTAATGAAAATTAAATGGAGGGAAGATTTGGTTTCATATTCTTGGATGCTGACAAGAACAACTGTTTGATAGAGCTGGCTCTCTGCGATATGAGCACTAATTAGAAATATGTATGTAGACAGAATGTAGAGAAAGAAATGTATTGTGTATTTTAATTTGTTCAATAAACAACACTTGGACCTAATAAACAACAAAAAAGATTAACCAGGCTCTCTTGAATTTGATCGCTCTTGATAGACGAGCATCGATATCTTCCTTCACCATGCCCGTATGCAACAAAATATCTCATTCCATCACCCCAGTATTTTTGATTTCCAGGAGAATGCATCTGAGTTCTGCACTTGTTTCTGTACATTTTGGATGTAACTCTCCAGATTGAAGGCCTGCTCATCAATGTTATCAATGGGCATCAAATCGTCTGCCAACTTTACTGCTGCAGTTTGAGACACTTGAAACTTCTCCGTGGTGCGTTGCAGTTTCCTTGCAGTGTCTTCCTCCCCGAGCATCACAAGGCAAATCAACAAAGATCTAAGCTCAGATTTTGCCCCTTCAGCCAGAGACATCCCCTTCAAATGCTCAACTAAGGCCATCTCCTCATCAGGGCTGCACGGAAAAGATGGTGTTTGAACATCAGAAACGTAAAGTATAAAAGGGATTTCTATGTATGTAGCCAAAATGAGCAGTTATAGTTGCATTAACACCGTACCTTCCAGCTCTAATCTTCCCCCTGTTCCGTTGACGACCTCTACCCTTAGTGGACGTGCTGAGGGAGGTGGAAGCACTTGAACCTCTTCTCGATCTGCACACAAAATGGAACAACACTAGACAGGTCATACAGATGCCACGTTGGTGGTCTTGGCCACTCAGCAACTATATATATATTTCGCTCGATGACAGTGAGTTTTCTAGATTTTCATATTTCTGATTTAAATTTACACAAAGCAATCAAAACAAGACAAGGTTTCTGTTACTTATAGAATGAATGTGTCCCAACACAGTTTCCACTCAACAAAGGGTTTCTAATTTTATAATACTCAAATCCTGAAGAAAAGAGTAGAAAGTCATGTTAAGGAATTAGCTAGAAAATCATGTCAAGCACAAAAAAACGTGTTTCTATAATTTTCTCACAAAAACCCTAGGTTTGATGGAGCAGTGCATGAACGAATTATAGTACAGGTCGTATAATATTCAGAATTAATTAGCAGAAAAAGCTATCATTTGGTATTATTGATCTCTGACAAGTTAATGGGAGAATATAGATATAGGAATAAAGCAGTGCAGACAAAATACTCGAGTATCAGAAAGTTTCTTGGAGAAAAAAAACATAAGGCATTAATCATTGTGCATGACATAAACAGAAACTTACCCAGTGGTGTATGCACTCATTCCACTAAAATTACTGCTAGCTTGGGAAGCAGTGTCATCATCAAGATAGCCCCCAGATCTCTCCTCTGATTTAATCGTCGCAGCAAGTAATAGTCTTCTCTGGCGAACTGCTAGGTAACGGGTCAAATACTTGCCAACTTTCTCCACCCCTTCATTGTATTCTCCAATCAGCACGCTTGCACACTCCAGAGAGGCATCCTTCACTACTATAATTAGATCGTCTCTTCTGTGCAAGAAAGCAATCCTGAGAGCCTCTTCCCAACTCCTTGCATCCACCAAGAGGCTAACACCATTGTAAACATCACAACAATACTCCAAGAGTATTTTTGCAGCATCCCTGGGTTTACCAAGTGCTTGAAGTTCCTCACTTAGCTCACGTGCCAGTTGCAAAAGATCATCCTTTCCGAGCTTCATGAGGCCAGCCACAGTCAGAACCCCAGTCCAATTACCACCAGCACGGTATGCCTTCAGTGCCTTCTCCAAACAGGAGCAACACAAATATGTGGTAGCAGCATCCTCAAAGCATTTTGTGGCATTAAGATGATCTCCCCATGCTTCAAGCACCTGCTGTCTCTTGTCAGGATCCCCAATCAACTGAAGTCCCATTGGATAAAGCTCTGGGACTTTACTCATTAGTTTCAAGGAATCTTCATAATAAAGGTCCCCAGCAGAGACAATGTGCCTCAAAGCACTTTCATACCTTTGTAATTTGAGGTCAATGTTGTATTGCATCAAAAGTTGAGGCATAAGTTCCAATTCTTGTAGAAGTGGCAAAAATTCTTTTGGATCCTTTTGTGAATTTAACGCAACAATAGCAGCAAGATTCAAATCATAAAGGCCTAAAGCAGCTTCAAAAACTGCCTCAGACTCAGAAAGCCATAACAAATGCTTCAAGGATTCCTCTGAAGAGGGATAAGTCAATCGCTTTGGATCAGTAGCTGCAGAAAGCTCCAGTTCTCGGACAATTTTTATTCTCCTCAAAGCCTCTTCCAGAGCTGGGGGACTACTTCTACCCAAAGTGGTCAGAATGCAGAGCTCTCTTGCTGGACTTTCCTCTATTTGATCCTCAAGGGCATTCCTTATAGCCATCAAAACAGAGGTTACTTTGTTATCACCATCTGCACACTTTGGTTCACCATATCTTAACACTTTATCCCCCTTAATGCACGGTAAGGATGTATAATATTTATAAAGTGTCTCCATAACATCTTCACCTTTAATGGCACAAACGAACTCAGTTACATGGTTCAGGTTGCCAACCTGTAGGACAAAGTCTGCAGCTAACCCAATAAAGGCTTGCCAACCACAATGGTCAACAATGATATTAAAATCAATCCTGTGCCTTCTTACCATCTGCAAGGCATCTTTAAACCGCCTATTAGCCAGTGCATTGATGATTGAGACAAGAACTAATTTCCTGGGATACACACATTCAAGATTTCCTCGAGGAGTTTGTAAGATCACAGCAGACTCATCGCCATGGAGAACACCCACAATTTGGGCTCCTTTTTCCCATATGTTAATAAAAGTGCTTTCATTTTCTCCTTTTCTATTCTTTGCTATAACAGGAAGGAAATTCTCATAATTCTTTTCAAGTTCCCCATGCAAAATATCACCAACATCAACAATAAAGAGTAAATCTTGTTTGGTGGCAATCACCACATGTGATATCATCCCATCACCTGAATTTGAGTAAAATGAAAAGCAACTGCAGTTGCTACACAAAATTCTTCCTTCAAGTTGCAGCCTTCCATTGTCATCAAGTCCTAAAAGCAATGGTTTCTCTCGCATATGGCCTCCAACTGGGGCAACATCCATCCATGGGCAGGATGATAAGAAATCCATCTCATCACATCTCTGAAGACTCACCACTCTGTTCACACCCAACTTCGACGTATACTCAAATGTTTTCCCACCTTCAAACTGAACAAATGCAGAGCATCTAGCACGAGGATTAGGCACTATACCAACAACGACCCCTTCAAGATACATATGATGCAGAGGTTCTGCTTGCCATCCTGAGCATGTCACAGAACCACAAATGCGATCCTCAGAGCAGCTTATCTCAATTCCCTGCAGGTAATACCCTGGACGAACATCCCCATCTAGGAAGTTTCTCTTACTGAAATTACTGTGACTGGAACCTAGACGAGAAACACCAAGAAGCGTGTGGGAGTCCAACCAAGCAAGATGTAGCAAAGGCCCAAAGTTTATACCAGAGTGTGAAGCCTCAACTCTGAATGTCTGGCCTTCCAGCTCATCCCATTCATCAAGCAAAGGAAGCTCCACAACGGACAAGCTTCCATCTGAAAGAGATGCAGCCACACGATTTTGAGAAGTTCTTGAACAGAAAGTTACATCCCTTACGGCACAGGGAAATTCTAAGTCAAGAAAGTACATAGGGGGCGGCATCAAGGACAAAGAAAATGGGGTTACCAGAACCTTTGAACCATCAATTACAAATGCTATTGAGTTTCCCATCACAGCTGTAACCCAGACAAACTTGCAAGTTATGATTCTGCCATCGAGAGTCCAACAGATCAACTTTAGTGGGTTTGTCAAGTCCCACATAAACTTTATTCCATCTTCCTTGGAATATCTGATCTCTTGCTTCATATACCAGTGGTTATTACTAAAATGCCATATCTTCAGGGTATCAACTGTTTCACCTCTTACAACAGCAGCGAGAAGATCTGAGTTACAATTGAACTTAAGAATTTCAACAGTTACATCTGTTCCCTCATGGATACTAAATGAGCTCCTCTCCAGACCGTTTTTCTCATATAGAACTATTGATGGACATTTCTTTTCTTCCTTTAGGTCATACACTGTGGCAATTTTAGCTCCAATCTGATTCCAGTCAATAACAGACCCCATGAATGGCTTTGGGTCTGAGACAGAGTGGAGCGACCCAGAATCACGCTCCCAGACTTTGAGCTTCTTATGCAATGAATCATGTACCTTGCTCAGCGAAGCAAAAAACTTTCCATCACCTCTCCATGAAATTGAGGCATCAGACAAACAATCAACGGAAAGTGCTGATCCATCTGCTAAAATAGGGAAAAACAGATTCTCAGTTCAGCATTGCTAGCATTAAAGTTATACTTCTTACAAAGTACATTCAATTTTTTAAAAAGGAAGAATTTGCTACACTTAGCTTGTTTCAAACAATAAAGAAACTTATCTAAAGCACAATATGTGAGCAACTATAAGATAGAAAAAAAGGCACAACATCAATCCCTTGGGAGTGGCAAATGGTTTAACCACTCATCTCAATTTTTGATGTGGTTTCCCTCTCCTGTGTGGTAAGCAGGTATAGCACAGGAGCAGGGTTGACCCAAAACACCCACGAGTAGCAGCTGTGGGTTTTGTCTTCATCACACAAAAAGAGAAGAGGTCGAACATCATCAACAAACTAAAAAATAATTGCATCTGCACATTGCTAGGTGAAAGTTCAAAAGCTTTTGGACTGTCAATAAAATATCATGATCCAAAGAAATATTTTCAACAGAATTTACACCCACCACCCTCTCTATGTTGATAGATTAAATATCCGCCAATTTCAACCAATGTATTAAAAGAGATTTCCAGGACTATTTTCAAGTCTAAAAGTTGTATCTGGTTCCATCTTGTTTCTACAAAATATGTTAATACAAGCAAAAAACATCATCTGTATCTCTTGAAAGTTTGAAGTTACATATTTGTTTTTATGAAAAACAAAAATCAAAATTTCTTCTACCAAATTTCAGCCAGATTTTTGTTCACCTGTATCTATATGCACTATTGTACCTTAGTTATGAGAATTCGGCATTTACATTCCAAATAGTTTCATATCCAACAAACTTAAAAGAAAAGTCCTCAAGTAAAATGAACGTCATTCTATTAAAAGATTGATTAAGATAAATTTGAGATGAAAATATGGAAAAAGGTCCTTACTTACGTCAACACCTTCGAGCAAATCATCAAGAGGCATCTCATATAGTAGATCCCAATCAAGATTCATAACTAGGATCTGCCCGAAACCAGTTATTATTGCAAGCAAGTCTCCATCTGGACTGGGTGAAATGCACGCAACTCCACCTTCCACCTGGCCTACAATTTCAGTTGCATCATCGTCAACTGAATACAGTAAGAGGTGTCCTTTTGAAGTTCCAATCATCAAAGCTTCTTTTTCCATGAGATAATCCAAACAAGTAATAAAGTCTCCAGAGTCCAAATCCAGCTGAGTGGAAGCAGCCACGGAGCTCTTGTTCCATGCTCCTTCAGTCTTAACAGTTTGAATAAATAAAAAAAATCGATGAATAAAAGAGAATGCAGTGGAGAAAAAGAAAATTGGTGTCAACACATTAAAGAAATGGTACCCCCACCCTACACCAGCTGAAGATCACATTATATCCAACGTGAGTGCAGCGTGAATCGCTTCACTCCCATAAATCCAAACGATAAATTCAAGAGTAAAACAATGACAATGTAAAGCTCCATATTGAGCGACGGAAGCAATCAAATACAGCATGCGACTAAGGAGCGAAAAAAGAGGGACGGAATAAAGAGAAGAAGACCTGTGGTGAAGTAAGTTGAGTGGTGTAGATGACGTTGGCGGTGGAAGCGAAGAAGAGGCGGCTTCGCTCGATGTCGACAGCGGACAACCGTAGGGATTCATCTCCATTCTCCTTCCGCAGTTGCACCTCCGACCAAACCTCCCAAGAAAACTTGAGGTTTTTCATATTGATACGACGGCGGCGGAATGGAGGACCAACGGTGCCGGAAAGAGGGTGACGCCGACGCGGGAGGGAGAAAGGGACTATTGAAACTAGGGTTGTTTGCAACTGCTTTAAATTACTCGCAGCTTATTCTAGTATTATTCTTTTAATCAATTGTTTACATGTTAGTATTATGCAAAAAAAAGTTTACTTATAATGAGTTGCAGATTACAATTAACGGTCGAGTCTCGTGATTAAGGTTATAAATTAATCAAATATTTTTGCTCGATTCAAAATTTTCATATTCGTATTCGAAATTTATGATTTGAATTCAAATATAAATAATTTTTGTGATTCGATTAATATTCAATCATGGTATTCAATTCGATATTTGAAAGTATTCGATTAAATTTTAAATAATAATAATAATAAGTGTGCATATATAAACGGTATAAATTATTATGAAATTATACTGGATATAGCACCATATTATTTAAATATTATTTATATATTTTGTTCTTCAAAATTTGGAATCGAATAGTAGCGAATCGAATCGAAAACGAATCAATTTCAAATCGATTTTTTAATAGTATTGTTGAGATTGAGCTTCAAAAAATTCGAATCGGATACTCGAATATCATTTCGAATCGAATACGAATCATATTTAATATTTGAAAACGAATATAATACCGAATCGAATATCCGAATATTTTCACGAATCGAATCAAATACTGCGATATTCGCTTCGATTCGATTCGTAAACCCTATCGTCAATTGTCTAAAAAAAAGTAAAAAATGAAAAATAGGCAATTTTAGTCTTCTTTTTTTCTTTTGCATCATTGTCAGTTTGCACCTTTAAAATTTATTTTTAAGTTAAGAGGCACATTTCCATTAGGTCGGCCTAATTGTTAGGTTCAATATCAAAACAACTCATTGCCTAGTGGGAAAAACACTATCTCCTTCATTGGAACATGGGTCTAATCATTAGGCCGACCTGACAAATGTGTAAAACCACTCATAAAATCATGTAAGTTTTTATCATTATGGTTTGTGCAATTTAATCCTTTAAAGGAGTTTGCTTTCGTTGACGGGATATATTAGATTAATATGATAAATGATGATTGTATTATTTGGATTGTTTGATTGTGAGGTATACTAAATTATATTATAATGACCCGTACTAAGATTGCTCTTTTAATCCATTTCCTCCTAATGCCTTATTAGAATAATTTTGTAAATTTGTATTATGAATGGAAGGTTTGATTATATCAACCCCAATTTAGCTTGATTAATAATCAAAAGGATGATTGATTACATACGGACCAAATAATTTATTATGGGTCTAATCATGTAAAACAAACATATAATTACACTTGATTATTTTATCAATTAAGCATAATCAAGGTTAACCAAACAAACCAAACGTGTAAAGATGATGGAGGATGGCTACAACAAAGGCGGATAATTGAAGCCTAATTTTGCATGTTTGGTTGTTGTAAAATTCATTCATCATCTTTAATTGGAACAGAGCCGCCAATCGAACTCTGATGGAGAGAAGATTGACGCTACTTAATTGAGATTCCATTGATTAATTTGTAGCACCCTATAGGAAATTAGGAATGATAATTGTTAACCTCAAAATATACCGGTCATTTATATCAATGAACCTTTTCTCCTATACCATTATATTTGTTAATATTTACATAGTCAGTACTTTCTTTATTGGTTAATTGTCAAGATTTTCATGTGAATGCTATTAAAATTTTGTAATTAAGTTTACAACATCTCCATTTTTTCAGTATTAAAATTACGTACCATGTTTCATCAATAAAATGACCGATATAAAGACGGACTTTTTGCTGCAAAAGTGAAGGATATTATGTTGTAATTACAACTATTTCTTGTAATTATGATATTGGGAATATTTTTACTAGTTTTTCTATTGACATCAGTGGGCCAATCTAGCATTGAATATTCGGGAGAAAAACAAATGGATGAAGATTCTAAAATGACGAAAAGATGACCACATTTTAATATTATTATGACTCTCTTGTTTCTATCTCTCATTTCTCTTTCATTCTTGAAAGCCTCATAATAACTACCTTCCATTTCTTCTTCTTCTTCTTCTTCTTCATACACAACAAAATTCTAGTATTGTTGAATTGAAGAGAGAAAAATGAAGGGAAAAGGAGACGAAGAAGGCGATATTGATCGGCTCCCGGTGGATTTATTGGCCCATATATTCTCCCTCTTCACTTCCTTCAAAGACTTGGCTCAGTGAGTTGATCAATGCTTTTTAGTTTTCCAGTTTAATTATTATAAATATATATATATATAAAGAGGTGTTGTTTGTGTAAGCGCAGGAGTAGCGGCGTTTGCAGAAAATGGAGGCAGGGAGTTAAGGAGTCTTTGGCTCGGAAGGAATCGCTGAGTTTCTCCGGGTGGAGAATGGATGACGACTCAACTACTCGCCTCGTTCATCTTGCTTACAGCCTCAAGGACCTCGACATGTATCTTCTTCTTCTTCCTTTTTTTATGTTTAATTGCTCTTTTCATGGAATATATTTGTAACTCGTAAAACAATACCTAGCTATATATATTTGCCGAGGAAGCTAGTTTAATTTGGACGTGTGGAGATATTAATTGGAAACCGTAGATCACCAATCAAATACAGCTGCTTTTTTTCTTTCTTTCTTGGTGATGGGTGCTGATTCAAATTGGTATGGTTTGAAATTAGGAAGCCTCGCCATATGCATTTGGGTGAAGTGGAATATGTTTGCTGAAGTCCCTTGTTTATTCATCTTTTCTTTTAATTGGAAATCATGTTATGTCCTGTTAATTCAAATCATATGAAATAGCATGTGAATTCGTTGTAGATCAAAGAGCCGCTGGGGCTGTCAAATTACTGATCATGGGCTGATGCAGTTATCTATGGCAAAATGCATTGGCAATCTGTCTTCAATTTCTATGTGGGGTTCGACCGGAATTACAGACAAAGGAGTTGTGCAACTGGTAACCCATGCCAATACCATCATCATTTCCTCTTAACTGTTCTTTTTAATATTTTCTCTTCATGTATGTGGAGGAAGAGTCCATATAGATTTCCCATTGCTGCTGGTTTTACTTTTTCCATCTCGTGTTGTTAGTTGCTTCATCACTCCCGTTTCATCTCATGCTTTCGCCATTGTAAAAGAACTTAGCCATTGACAAATTAGATGTTGTGTAGTTGAGGAATTCTTGGTGCTTATGAAAAGAAACATGCATGCGGGAAATGTTTTCTTGCACCTTTAGATTTAGACAATCGAAATAATATACAAGTGATCAACTTGAAGGGCACTTCACTTGTTGATAGTTTAACTATATTCATAAACTTCTTATCCTTTGGTTGGAAATGGACGATGATCTGATTGCTCGTAAAGCAAGGATTAGAAGGGAAACTTAGGATTCCATGATATGTAATGTTGAATAGCATTCTCTTTTTCATCCCCATCACTATCCTTAGGAGTCAATGTTGATTTACATATTGTCTCTCCTGCAGATTTCTAGAGCAACTTCATTGCATCACCTCAACATTGGTGGTACATTTATTACAGACGTGTCCCTGTTCGCCATTGCAGATAGCTGCCCTCATCTTAAGGTACCATCTTATGTTAGAGGGAAGGAAAAATCTTGTCTTTCATTTTATGTTAAAATTAATGCCCAAGGCTAACTCTACTCAACTAATTAAGAGGTCTCATTCTTTCATTTGAAGCTTAGACGTTGATTTCTTTGTCCAGACTATCGTCTTGTGGGGTTGTCGTCATGTTACTGAGGACGGGCTTCTTGCTATTGTGAACAAGTGCCGTAAACTAGAGTCCATAAATGTATGGGGAATGAGGGTGCCTCTGGACTGCTTCATCGGCTTGCTCACTATTAGCCCGGCTCTTCAAATACAGCCTAAAGGGATAATGATACACCAAGAAACTCTCCATGCATGGCCTGTCTATTGAGGATTGCATACAACTGCATTCTGCTTCTCAAACTTCCTTGGTGAAAATTGTCAAATCCAGGGTAAATTATCTCTGTATTTTATTGATTTATCATATGATAAATAAAGAAACATGATTGTTCTTTCAATTCATGAAGAAAGGCATGTTGGTGTTGCTTGTACGATTTATCTTTGTATGTCTAGATAGATCGATTTGTATCATTTTTATTTGTGATTTCTTTGTGGGATGTCAATGAATTGAAGGCATTGTGAAATTATGTAACCTTCTGCAGTTTGCAAGCAATAGCTATGATGATGAAGACATTGACTTTGCATTATCAAGCACCTTGCTTTTCTAATGATGAAAACTTTTTCCAATCTCAAGAGCTTCTCAAATTGATTTAAATATGTGTTGTAGGCATACAAAGCTTTTAGTTGCTTGTAAGTTGTAATGGATAAATTGCTTTGATTGATAAATACATTGACTTTGGCACTTTGCGTACTAGAATTGGAGAATAATTAAAGATCTTATTTTAAAGGTATTGACATTATCATATATCAACCGTATCTTAACATAAAATACAGTTGCAAACATATCATAGGTCGTTTTATTAGAGGACCAAACGAGTTTATTAATTAACAAACTCTCGAGATTATATTTCTAACAATATATATGACCCTCTAACTTATTTAGTGCGTTATATTTCTCATACATGACATACATAAGTTATGTTTACCAGTACCCATAATAACTTGCTACAATGTCATTTGTAAGTAATATTAAGGATATCTCTAAATTTGAGTGAGTTCGGAATGTTGTGAGAATGTTGATTAAACAATACTTTATGAGCACAACTTGAGTCTTGAGTTCAAGTAAAGTAATTGACAACTTTTACCTTTTTGATCTTATATTGTTTAATCCAATTGATACTAGGATCGAGTTGAGCATCAAATTTATTGAACAAAAGAACTTTCTCAGTTTTATTTATTATATAATTACCAGGCGGACCTCTCAAAGACATTTCATTTTTGTGATAAACTTTATGTTGAATATATTTTTTGGCAAAACTTTAGGTTGAATATAGCAACATAATTTGATTCAGTCTGAATAATTAATTGTCTTATGCGGAAGAAATAGTCGCGTAAAACTCAAAAAAGTCCCCTTCATTTTATTTAGCCCAAACTTTGACCTAAAAGGTATCGCCGAAAGATTATTTGACATCATAAAAAACCGCAATACCAGCTTCAGGAGATGCACGTTAGTTGTACACTGTAGTTGGCCGAAAATTTAACTCGAGCTATCAAGTAAAAAAATAAACTATAATTTACCATGAAATCAAAAATAAACTAAAATTAGGTAAAAGAAAGTTACCATGAAATCAAAATTGAGACTATAATTTAAGAATTGCCCTTTTATCCCTAGTCAAGTGTGACGTGACGCAATTTGAATTGGCTAACTAGTGAAATAATGAACCAACATATGTTGCTTCATTGCATGAGTAAACTAATGTTAACAACCAACCAGTTATCTCTGGTTCATGCGAAACTTTCAACTCGTTGAATGGAACATGAAACAATGCCTCAAATACAGAGAGGTGCTTGTATGCAATAATACCTTAGGATTACAGTACATGTTAAATTCATGTCTTACAATAATGCCCCTATCAACACTTCTTCCACAATCTCCACAACCAGTGGGACCTGGAAGGAAACCCAAAGATCAGCAAACGACACGGTAAAATGATATCAGAAACTCGCGCCACAGGCACGTAGAATGGAACCAAACGAGTAAAAATAGAAAGTAAATGGGCCTCATAGCACTTGTCCTCACCTTTACTGTTGCTCTCGCTATGCCAGACTCCATTGTTGATTCCTCAATATCTGCTGTTACAGAGTATCGTTTTATCTATAGCTAATAATGTACTTGTACATTCCTCACCTCAACCAAATCAAGTACCCTATTCTAACTCCAAAACTTCAGAGGCCACAACAGCATTAGGAGATCCTAAGCTAGGTTTAACTCATTTGTGCACCTCAACATAGTTCCATGTTACGATTCTCATCACAATAAGCAAAAGGTTATGAGGACCAGCAGTAAGCACGTGACTGATACACCAGGAACATTGACTGCTGAGGCGCCTCCTGATAACTGGACAGACCCAGAGAAGCTTCCAGCAGTTCCCGTAGTGGTGGCACTCATGTTTGGCATACCAACAGCTTTGCAACTTCCAAAAGGTGCTCCAGCCTGCAATAAGTTCATTTTGAAGGCAGCTATCTCAATTTCTAAATAGAACTTCACAATCCTATTAAATATAAACTCTTGTAAGCTAATACGACACAAGTCTGTCAGTTCCCAACGGGAGATGGTGCATTGTCTAATCATTGAAAAAAAATTGTTTCATGTAGGATGACTGATTGGGCTGCACCAGCATGAATGGAGATCTTGATCATCAACAGGGATCATGGGTCATGGGTTTAATCATATCCAATTGCAGGCGAAAAATACTTTCTAACATTAAGCATCAAATCTTAGTAGTTAACTTTGTCCAACGAGGTTCTTTTAGCCATATATGCACGATAATCTAGAGCAAAAACTGATGTATCACTAATGCACCAACAAATTTAGAGCTTAATAAAGGATTTAGATTAATTCAGCATGGGAAGCTATGTTTAAAAATATAGAACAGCTTTTCACTGGCACCATATCTTTTCATAATGCAAAATTCATATTGGATTGCAATGACATTGATGATAAAGAAAGAAAGTGACTTTGATTGAAGAAATTAAGCTTAGGACATGAAAATTCTGTCGAGTTTACTAGTGACAAACCATGCAAGTTAAACCATGTTCAGAGTTGGCTCAAATCGTTTTTCTTATGCAAGACAAGCTAAGCTACTCAGTAGTTCCAGTACAATGGTCTCGATTAGCAGATATACTGTCTCGTTATAGCACTGAATGTTTTGAAATGCATACAAATGACTCTATGTATGTTTTAATTCATTCACGAGTATCTAGAAACACCTATGGCTATTGCGAACATGATAGAGTGAGTCAAGACTTCAAATTATGAAAAAAATCTTTTATCTTCACAACACATTGAAAGGTTGATATCATTGGTCTCCTCAATTAGCTATTCTGACTCTATCCATCAACAATGAAACCCTTTTAGGTACAAAATATGGACAAACCTGGCAAGCAGAGACGGTAGCACACCCACACAACGACTGACCATTCATTCGATCCAAATCATCAAATACCCCTCCTCCATCACTTCTCTGAAAATTGAGACCAAATTATGACTTAAATAGTAAATATTGGTTTCTATTTAAAGTTTCCACTACCATGTAAAAGTTCACTGCCACAAAATTGGGCATTGTATTCCCAGCAGCTTTGTAACAAGTTGCCACCATATCTGCAAGTGGTGCAGAATGCTCCTTGCAAGCTTCATTTTGAACTGGAATAGTCGGAAAGTAGTTCATCAGAAACAGAGAGGCACTTTTTGAGTTAAGTGGCTTTGATTCCTTTCTGTTTGGACACGAGCCAGGCACCACCCCTGGATCTCCCGCTGTAACACAATATCAAATTAGGACTCAAACTGCACGGCCACATTTATCGAAATGCAGAAGCAACCAGATATGAATTTAACACTTACGCTCATTTTCCACCATGTACTTCCACTGGTATGCAATTCCTTCATTCGCCTCTTTTGAAGAATCGGAAGTAAAAACTAGTAGCCTATAGTTATTCTTGACCATGCTATTGACAGTGGGCCAATCTGCACCTCTCCTTGGCATTTTGGTAACGGGAAACCAGTATTTGTCCAAACCAGCATCAGCAAACACCCTTGTCAGTCCTTTTGGTGAATGAACATAATCCTCAATTATGATGGTAACAATCTCTGAGGGGTTCTGGGTCAAGAATGCTTCGACTTCTTTCAATGTATTGATTGCCGGTTGCTACTCACAAAATAAACAGCAACATCAGAAACCACAAAAGACAGAAACCATCTAAATGAAGAAAGGCAAAAAAAAACAAGGCCCTAGTAGATTACAAAGGCAGTGAAATTGTAGCATTGGCCGCGAAACGAATGGCAGAGCCAGATATCATTCTCGAAGTCGTACATATCCAGCATCAACCCCCTCACTCCATTCTACAACAAGAAACCAAATCATAAAAATAAAAAACAAGATCAGCACTCAAAACGTGGATCATATATAACACAGGCAATGAAGAAACGACAACGTGAAAGAAGCATACCCTCAATTGATTAGTTACAGAATCTTCTTGATTGTAGAAAGTGACTCTTTGAGCACCAGTCAACAAGGGAGCATCCACAATTGAAAAAGCATTATGAGTGACCAGCCACGAGTATTTGTTAAAGGGCAGTCCACTAATCTATTCATCACATTTGCACACACACATTTAGGATTATAATCAATAACATTATACATAGCAGGAAATGAGAAATAGAAAGATGTTATGTTACCACGGAAGTAGGGATCGGAGCTTGGCCCCTGATGCAGAAAGGCTGGGATTGTCCAAGTGAGGGGCAATTCCCGCAGTAGAGGCCCGGGCCGCAGTCGGTGGCGGTGGAACATGATTCGAGAAGCTGCGAGAAGAATTGAGGTGAAATTGGGAAGAAAACGAAGGGTCGGGCGCAGTAAGAGAGAGAAATACCTGACATTCGGCGTTGGAGCAGGCGTTGGAGGTGGGAGAGAAGAAGAGAGCAGCGATGAGTAAGGGCCAACAATGGCTCCGGACACCAAATGTAGCGCTGCTGCATGTCCGCCTCAATCTCATACTGAGCTTCCGGTGTGGACTACTGCACAGGGCAAGCAGAGAGAGAGAGAGGAGTGTCAGTGAGGCCGACATACATAAATTAGAGCATTTTGGGTATGCGAGAAAACAGAGAATTATATGAATATAATATGGATATACAAACCCCTACGACAGAGATTGTGTTTGCGTGATTGCCTCAGCTCTCTCTCTCTTCAACTCCAACATAAAAGATGAAAATAAAAGTGAAAAGAGAAAGAAGAAAGAAAAAGGGAAAAGATATACACTGGACTTGTCACCTTCCACCACAATGAAGCATTTTCACTAAATCGTAAGCTTTGCTTGAGTTTGATTATCTCAGTCTAATTGTTGTATTAGTAAGGCTGGGGTCCACCAACAATAATTTGGACGTATTTGTAAAGATAATAATTATTGAGGCAATTCGTAGAGTGGCGGTGGTCACATGGTGGGGATTTAAGTTTTCAACTTTCAACTAAGTAGGATAACTTATTTAACACTTGTACAAACAACTGTTGATTTCGTGGAATACTATTTAATGAAGGTAACTAATTAGTGTAATGTAATGTAAACGAATTGACTTGTACATCAAGTTCAAATGTCTTGGTACGAAAACTTGTATTATACCCATTTTATATTTTTGTTTTTAAAATCTTAAACAACTAATTTTCGGTTCGCCATCCATACGGCTACACTAAATAAATACACGTATCAAAAGGATAAATCAAATTGCCTACTAATATTTCTGCGCCTACAACATTTAAGTAGAGATATCATTAGGTAGACAGAAATACGTGCTGGTGATTTTATTTATTTTTTAAATTTTTCGTGTGTATTATAACGAAAAATTGATATGTTGTGTTACTATTGTGAGCACTACTGACACGAATTTTTTTCCTTTTCGTTTGGCTCGTCTTCCTCTTGGCTGCGATGGAAGAATTATTCTTAATAAATTGTAGCTTAAACTTTTATTCCATTGCGAGTTCTATCTTCGTTATTCACTTAATAGCTCGAACCAACATTTTCAACCAACTAAGCTTATGTGTACCGTCAAAACTGATTTGGTATCTCACTGAGAAAGAGCAAAAACAACATCATAAATCAACTTCCAGAGGGTATATGTAGTAATCAAGGACATAATCTTGATTACCACATCATTTTCGGATTTGCAATGTCATACTCGATTTTGAGATTCCATGAGAAAAGTAGACCGATCAAGAAGAATATAAGATACTTGGGAGTCTGAATGAAGAAGTGTTATAAGAGAGTAAAATGGTCATGAAATGTGATTTTGCTAAAAGAATAGTAGCAAGAGATGCATTTTACATAAGAATATGTAATTCAAAAAAAAGAAAAGGAAAACATGGACTACGCCTGTATTCTTTCCCGCTTTGGTGAGGATGAGTATGTACTCAGCAGTAATGCAGCAGCCACGAACAAAAAGAATCGGTTTAGGTTACTCCGGAGATGCCTGCCTTTACCTCATCTCCAGCAACTAATGATTAGAAGAATTTCAACCACAAGTTGTTCAAAAATCTATCTTCAGACGCTAGTTACGTGTGCTTTTTGGCGCGGCCATTTGAGGGCGCCCCATCATCTCGCTTGCTCCCAGACGCCTCGGGCTTTTTTGCCCAGGCTGGAGCTCTGTCTGGCTCATACCGATAATCATAAAATATTTCTTCTCCAGCACAAATCCGTTCTTTCGCAAATATACCCACTCTGTGATCTCCGGCCACCATTATTACCTGCCAAATTATTCAAATATATTATTGCACGCCCGACTCACATCCTTACCATCTTTTCTTACTCAGTTTACCTTAGCATAGCAATTTGGATCCGGAGAATGGTTGGCAAACTTCAGCTTGTCACCCTTGCGATACGCATCAAGAACAAACTGACCAATGGAAATCATCATGTTAGTCACTTTCTTCCAAATCCTTCTGGGGAATGGATGGGATATTATTAAGGAAATAATTTGGCAGCATAAGAGTTATTCGTGCCTGATCATTTAGATTAAAAAGAAACGAAGAATTCTCCCGGTCATATATCTTGCCGCGCTTGTCAGCTTCGCGATGTGAAATTAGTTCTCCAGTATACTCTCCAAGGTATTCATGCTTGCCAACACTATTCTGTAGTTTTTAAGTTTGGTGAGTTGTGAACAGGAAAAACTTATCATGACAATAAAAAACACTATTTTCTGAAATTACCTTCAAGAAAGCTCCCCAGCCAGATACATCAGATCTTCCCAGCAAAACCTAAATTTGGAATCAACAAGCATTACTATTAGAAAGATTTTCTAAATTATTTCATCTGCCATTTCAGCACAAATTGGTCATACGGTAAACAGACCGTGCTGAAAGCCTATCATGAGGGGGAAATGGAAAAAATATCATAACTATCGGCACCCTAGAAATTTACCTTTCGGATGACAAACAAAATAAAATGAAAATCAACTCGATATAAACCCTAACTCAAAAATTGTAAAGCAAAGACAAAAGTGACATAATTACCCTCTGCTGTTGTTTTAAAAGAAGCTTCATATTCCTGCACTCGTAATTATCACCTCTTTGAGGAGGTATCCCAAGGGTGCCATCACCACAACTGCCAAGCCAATCAAAATAGTTTAACTACTTGACAAAATGAAAATCAATCTTAAAGAAAGTAAATTCATGAATATTGCGATCCACCAGCTACTGGATTGACATGGATGACAAGACTGATCCATGAGATATAAACATGTAACTGTAGATCACTGCTGCCGAGAAGCCAGCAAATTAATGTACAAAGCCTAGTATGTAACAAGCTCTTAGATTAAAATTACACTAACATAAGCTTTCAGATTAATAAAATTCTTAGCAATTAGAGCATGCAGAACAGCCAAAGTTCACCATTGGACTGATGGGATCAATAGGATCAGGTTTTTCTTTTTGTTATTCACTACCTTGTTTCACTCAGTCAAGAGTAAGTCAACTGTATCCTCCAAAGTGAGCAGTTACTTTAAAGACCATCATCTGATTTTTTTATTGTAAACTTTGCATATCCCCAGAAAAATTAGCAGAAGGGACCAAAGTCTTCATATTCATGCCAAATTGCCAGAAATTTGGGGAGCTCAACTCTATTTATTCTAAAAGTGTTATAGAATTCTCTTGTGAACAATTACCCCGGGGCTCTATAAAGGAAAATTAGTTAACCAGCAAGCTTCTGTATAAGAAAAACATAGCAGCCTGCACTTTCGTTTTTAGTTTTGGCTCTACATCAATCAACTTCTAGACCTCATGCCAGAAAAGGGACAAAAAATGAAAAAATCAAAAGAAGTCACACCTTATCCAACAATTTCGGCAGACATCTGGATCGCACTCCCTATCAGCAGCAAAGCATGGGCATTGACGACTTCGACACTGGCTCTTGGCACAGTGGCATCCTCTAAATCGGTTTTTGCAACTCTTTGGACATCTGACAAAGAGAAGATCATAGGGCTCAACAGACAGTGGCAACTCATTCAAAATGGATGAAGAATAATTAAATATATGGGACTTCAAAAAGTAACAAAATTGAAAGAAAAAGAAACACAAGAAATTGGAAACGTAATAAACAAGAAGAAGAGAATAAAAAATGGTTCTACACAAGTCGTATGTTCTGATACAAGTTTTAAAAAAACAAAATCACAGGAACTGCAGCTAGCTCACCCGCAGTATTTCTCACAGCAGGTACCATTAACAAGACATGGGCATGTTTTGCCACATGCAGTTTGGCATCCACATGGACTGTACTGCCGACAAGGCTGGTCTTTCCTTTCAGAAATCCTTTTCCTGAAAGATTGGTAGCCTGCAGATTTCCATGTGTACTTCAGGCGACGAACTCTTCCTTTTCTGCGTAAAAATCTCGATCTTCTTCGTGCACCACCACCCTATATTAAAAAATTATTGGATTTTGTTTCACAGCACCATAAATAAAAATACAGGAGAATGAACAGAAAAGGACTTACCGCAATCTCATTACCATCAGCTTTTAGACAACCATCACTAAGGACCATACCATCAGCATCTCGAGAGAATATCTTGTTCTCAGAACGATGCATGTAGTTGAAGATCTCTGAACAGCTCTTCAAGCCACTCATGAGATTCCTAGCAATCAAACAGCTGCATGACATACATAGTCCATTCTCAGATCATAGTTTTGGTGTATAATCTAAAGTGTACAAGCAAGTACAGCATGGTGGAACTAAGGAAAATATGGATCATGAAATTTCTGCTCTGCATATAATCCATTGATAACTAAGGGATCTAAAATGGAATAGCATGCTCATTAGATGTGACAGTAGAAATATGCAGCCAGTGATTTTCATATAATAAATAGCAAGCGCTGAAGGGTGGTAATAGCACAAACAAACCAAAGATGGAGATTGACCTGTTGCGGCCAAATATCTGAATGCCCTTTTCATAGAGTGCTTTTTCAAATGGTTTCCAACTTTTGTTGTCGACTAAATCTTGCTTATACATATTTTCATCAATAAACTCTTCTTTCTTCAAGGTGTCACCACTGCTAGTCACAGGTTGATTACTCTCGCTCTCATTTGAGGCACCGCTAGCAGCCTCATCCTGCAAAGATCTGTCTAAGTCTAGCACTGTAGATTCCTTTCTTCTGGACTTCCTAGAACTCGCACATTTAACTTTTGGTTGATTACTATTATCTTCACTTTCTCGACGATCAGAATCAGACGTTACCATCTTCTTCTGCTTCTTCTTTTTAGCAACAAGAACATTTTCAGCTATTCTCTTGCTACTTCTTTTATCAATGCTAGATTTTCCAGCAGATGCACTCTTAACTGATGATGTGGTATCATTATTAGGTTTAACCTCTGATGAAGAAGCACTTTCACTCTGGTAAGACTTTGATTTCTTCTTGAGAGATGAGCCTCCTTGCTTCTTTTTTTGAGTTTGCATAGAGGCAGCATTAGATGCAGGGGCAGCTTTTTCTTCAAAACTTGCATGCCTGGAGCTCAAGCCTTCTGATTCAAGGACCTGACAGTTGTAAGTTAATGAGTCCCACAGAAAATAAGTAAAATGAATTAAAAAGCCAAAAAAAAAAAAAAGACAACTTATGTATAATGTTATTAACTTCTAGTCTAAAATATAGACAAAAAAATAATATTACAGGGAAAGCAAATCGTCACAATGTACAATCAGAATTTAATGGTTTACTCTACTAATAAAAGATTAAAAGAGTTCTTGTATATACTTCTAGCATAAATGGTACAAAAACACTATGAGAGAGGCAAGGCTCATTTATAGCCAAATAGTAAAAATTATAAACCAAAAGCGCGCGCAAAGAATACCAATCGATGGCAGCTTGGACCACATGGTTCCTTATCTACATCTGGACAATTCCATGGCAATTGTTTTTCTGCCTGAAGGGGAAAATGTACATTAGGCTTCCATCACCACCAGTAACAATTTGATCTATATTAGTCAGCAGTTAATAGACTTACAGGAAAGCTCAGATCCTGAGAACACCCATGTAGTCTACAATCAAAAACCTGCCGCATAAGAAAGAATAACTTAGATGGACAAAACTATGTAGAATGGTATCAAATGAACAAAATTAATAGTTGGTTCCAGAAAACAAAAGGCAGGAAAAATGAAATGAGTCATGTTTATCGCTTACTAGACAGCGGCGGCAAAATAGATTATCAAACGAATCAAGAGCAGCATCAAGATCTTTATCAATATAGGGATTTACAAAGCCTTCCGCATTTCCATTGTTTACACGAGACGTAGTACCGTTAGTCTTGATATGATCTTCAAATCTTGCCTGTATAAGATGTTCTATGGTGGTTTATCTCTGTAAAGCCAGCAAAACACGAAATGGGAAACAGCTGGACCAAAGTTCTCACAATGACCAGTTCTTTTTCTTTTCCAGATGATAATAGGGCATAAAGAGATGCAAACTGGTCAATTGTCGGTAATCAAAGTGCATACCTTGAGTTCACTAGATTTTCTAGATAGACACTGGCCCAACACATCCAATGTCATATCAGAAAACCCCATCTGTTTGATGGTCATTCTGCCAAGTACAGGAAACAAATAGTTAGTAGGTCCATTGATTTCCAACACAGCCCAAGTCTAAACAAGAAAATAACAGTAGGATGCGATCTCAGAGGTTAGACATTCCATTTCAAGGGTTGCGAACATAGTAACACAAAGATCACCAAGCGAAAGTTGAAACTGATAAATTAATATAGAATGTAAGGAAAGATCACCACGTGAAACATTGCAAGACTTTTGCTTGTAACCTACTAACCTTTTCTTAGCTTCTACCTAGGTCACAAAAACAGTTGGAAGAAGTACAGACAAGTCTCACAAGCTTCTACCTTGCTCACTAAGAGATCAAAACAGACAAAGAGAAGTCTAACAAGCTCCAGATAATGTGTTGCATGACTGATAGACTATGATAAGGACCAGGAAAAGCATCAGCTAAACATGGAGACAATAGATAAAAAATAAAACTCATGCTATCCAACAAACAGAGATGGATGCAAGATAGAAGAAGTCATGAACAAAGTGACAGCAAATATGGGTGTCACTTCAAGCAAAAAGCATGCGTGGGCACAAAAAGAGGCCAGAAGAGTCTACAAAATATACCAACCGCAGAATATAATCTTCAGATTCTACAAACTCTTTCTTTTCTTCTTCATCATCAACCGCCTCTTCTTCACTGTCACTACAAATTAGAGCTTCACCACCATTCTGGTCATAATAAATACGCCTTCTGCCAACCACAGACTGATCCTCTGTCATTCTCTGATTTCTGCACAACAACAGAAAAAATTACCACATTAGAGAACCTAAAAGTAAGATAGCACATAGCAGCATTGGTAACAAAGAAACCAGAAACAAGCAAGAAGAGAATAATGAACAGTTCAAAATGGGGATACAAAAGTTATAGCCAAGCATATCAGGAGCAAACATCTTTCAAAAGTTAAGAATAATAATGATCGAGGAAAGCTTAAAACAATCCACAAAGATTCTAGAACTACAATACTCATAAGAAATTCATATTTGTTTCTCACTTCAGTAGTTGAAATCACAAAAGATGTAGAGTTAACTCACTATGGTCCCGACGGTTCAGAACCGTTGACCACAATTTTTTTGACACTGTAACCAGGAGAAATGTGTGCAAGTCCTGTTTGGGCATTTAGAAACCAAAACTGAGGTCTATTCTATTTTTTTTATAATACACAAAAGAAATCAACATGATAAAAGTACAATAAATAAATAAACCACCAGAATAAGCATATAAGCACCAAACCAACAAGGCAACAAAATTAAGGTTCAGTTTCAATTCCACCTCGATTGCTTCACCTCTAGCCATGTCATAGACCTCAAAACGCCTACCACTCTTATGAGATAGTATATAGAACTTTCACTAAATATGGTCAATGATTGTCGGTAAACCTAAGTGAGCAATGAGTACAATAAATAAAGGAATTCAACTTCCTAATTTATGCAGTAAATAGGCATAAACTTTTTTCCCCTCATCTAAGTTGAGAGCGAGAGTAGACTACACTTCAACATAAACTTTGACTTCTAGGGAACGTAGGGAAGAGGAATAGGATACAAACTGGGAGTAGAAGTGGAAAAAGAGGAGTAGAATGTTCATTGCAATGGTTAAAAAGTTACCAAAAGAGTACAAGTGGAAAAAAGCAACAAGAAATCAAGTCATGTATAGTATACGAGTAATGACAGAAAATGTCCTAGGTGTAAATAATGTCAAGACTACTCCTTTGTCAGTTAAGATTAAAGTGAACCATGCAGCTACAAATACGGGCCAGTTTCCAGAAGTAACCAGAACTTGATGCCAAATTAAATAAGTAAGAAAGAAGTCAACGGGACTTATATATATTGTACCCTAGAAACTTTTATCAAAACTTATATGGACTTAAGTTCTTGTTCCAACAGTTACGCCCCTATAAATTTCCACCTTAACTGATAAGGCATATAAAGAGGAGTGCCATAGTTTCAGTTACTGGAACATGAAACTGAGAATTACTCGCATATTATTATCTATTAGAACCGAAGCAGAAAAGTATTGTAGTTCAGAAAAGCATGACCACATTACAGTTCTCCTCACCATGCACCTCACAAACTACAGTGATGACTCACCTGTCCAAAAAGATCCATGTTGTATATGGTGGCAACTTTTTCACTTCTGGCAGCTTAATGGGTCGGACAGCATTCTTGACTGCAATACTTGATCCTAAAAGAATTGCTGAAGGGGCATATCCATCTTCTTGGGAGCTACTACTTTCATTGTCTCCATTGCTTGAGCCAATACCATTATGCATATCAATTGCATCTTTCTGTCTCTTCGCTAGTAAATCTACACCTCCATCACCACAAATAATCTTAAAATTTCTTCTTTCCATTGATAACTTATAAAGATTTTTTGTAACATCAAGCACTTTCTCGGCATTATCTTCAATTCGCTTCTGAGAGGCCAAAGAAATAACAACTAAGAAAGTTAGATGCTAACATGAATTTAGCATTCATCAATGTTAAAATTATGCATTACACCAATGCACCTTTATATAGGCAGAGCGGTTGGAAGCAACTTGTGTCTTTAAAGAGTCAATAACAGCTACAATCTCCCTTGCTGATGAACAATTTTCTTCATGGTCACTTATCTGTCCAAGATACAAAAAAAACGAACAAGGTGCCATCAGAAGCCCAATTCGGACACGAGTAAGAAGGATATATATATCAGAGCGTGTGTTTTTTTTATCAAATTTGGCACAAAGGAAACAAAAATCCTTTAACAGCTATGCTCTTCAGAAAACTATACAAATTGCAAGTAGGAATAAGATACAGACTGAAGACTGAAAAGTCTTGTAACTCAGCTGCATAGAGTGCGAATAGATGGTGGCCAGGTGGTGTAGTATCGAATGCAATATTACCCAGTAATTTATTTCGTCAAATTAAAATTTTGTCTAATGAAGCACACTCCAAGTAGGAACTGGAAACAAATTCTCAGTCAACCTCCACAAGAACAGAATTATGTGTTATCAGATTATTATTATACAGGTTAATAATCTCCAAAACATATTGTGCAAGAATTTCACGTCAGCATTAAAGTCTAATCAAAAGCCACTACGTGCACAATACTACAACATTTTCTTGCCATATATAAGAAAACAAGAGTAATGTGAAGTGAGACATGAGCACTAAATTAAACTCCTTAGAACTGACAATCAACAAAAAGAGCTCAGACCCTAGCTCAAAACAGAACCCACACGAATCTAAGCTCCAGCCATCCAAAATCACAATGCACATTCCTACCCAATCCCCATCATCATTATTCATTACCCAAAAAGAAAGAACAGTGTTGGCCAGCAAGAAGGAAAACAGCTGTCATCTACCAAATCTCATTCACCGCAGAAAGCAAGTAGAAGAAAAAAACAAGGTGGAGCGACGAGTCTGAGAAACACAGTTGGAAAAAGAGGGATGATTACATGAGGGTCGGATCCGGAGGCGGAGGGGGAGGCCTTGGGCGCGGACATTGCCGGAGGAGGAGCAGATAAGGTGGCGGGGCGCTCGATCCGGCAATGGAGGTCGGATTGCAGATCCGAGTCATGCAAAAAGGGGGGAACGAGGTGGAATTGGCGATTTGGCGCTTGGAATTTGAAAACCCTAAAAATGGATATTGAGGAGGTGGCGGATGTGGTGGGCCTGACAGAGGGGCGCTTTTCAGCGTTGGTCGCTACCCCTTTTTATGCCGCGCTTTTCTTCCTCGTCACTCCTCTCAACAAACACAATCACTCCCACATTATTAAATTTGGGAATTGCCACCAATATTTTACCTAACAAATTCATAAACACAAAATATTGTCCAAAACCAAAATAATTGCATACCTAGCTATAGATATTTTTCTCGATAATGAGCTAAACAAATCTTCTATATTATAGGATTTGGGGCCAAGCCCTCCAAATCATCCCCCCATTCCCTCTTATATTGACACATCATATTTTCCTTATTTAACACCTTAATACAACCCCAATTACAACCCACATATATAAGCCCATAATTTCACATTTACAAGCCCACAATTCTTTTCTTCTTCTCCAAATACT
>JAYJMF010000073.1:3876063-3900420 GCA_036873715.1 Salvia sclarea
TCTCACATACAACATAATGCTTTCTCCATCCTAAACGTATGCTTTGATCCTAGATCCTAATTTCAGGAGGGATCCTAATAGATCCCCACCCTATATATATATATATATAATATCTAATAAATATCTGTAAAGATTTCAAATCTGCTCACTATCCATTGGTGGAAAGATTAGCCCACTAATTTGTCCTTTATTTTTTTTGGTGGTATGTGTGATCAATAGCTATAATCTGATGATTATTATTCAATATAAATATTTGCTACTTTTTTTAAGAGAAGGAATTCAATTATTCAATAAATGAAAAGGACATACTTTAATCACGACCAATTAGAAAGAATAATACGTTTGGTTTCTATTTCGTATTGAAACAAAATAGAATTGGCAGTATTTTCCACACATATGACTTTTAATTTCAATAATAAAATTGATACAAGAAAATGAGGAGAAAAAGATTAGGTGATAAAGAAAAACTGTTTTTAGTCATGGAAACGGGTAAGGATATATCTAACCATCTTACTTTCGACGTTTCCAACTTTTCATATCTATTACCTTTAATAATTGACACTTAAAATTTCTTACTTTGCCAAAGAAAGGTAAAGAGAAATGTTTTCTAAAGAAAACAGGTAAATGATTGAAAAAAGAAATATTAAATATATAAAATATATTTTTTTATTAAGCAGAAGAAAACAAATTTTGGGACCATTAAATATAACAGCCGTCAAATTATAGAACTCTATCAAGGAAGCAGCAAAAGACAGATCACAATCAGATTGCTCAACTAACTATCCTCAATTTCGATTTTCGAGCATACTTCTATAAATTAATTATTTTATTAACTAACAAGTTGCTAATTAAGATACGATCCTTCTAAATCTTATATACCAAGATATAATAGAGTTTCCGTAGTATTTTATAAAATGAATTAGTAAAAATGTTTAATAATAATTTTCCTCATTTCACATATATAGATTAATAAAATGTAATATTCCATATGATGCATTGAAAGGTATAACATATACATACAAGAAAGACTTTTTCTTGGTTACGTGTGGAAGAAAAAAACCTAGATAGACCCTATAAGTCACAGGTCGAAAACATAAAACCAAGTAAACACAAAGATAATATTTATAAAATCATATTTTTGGAACCCCATTCTTAATAGCAATCAAATTGGGCTCAAATCATATTCTTCTCTTTCCATCATGAATATCCCTTCGTTTTCTATAAGTATCTCCCATCGTCAAATTATACATACGTAAGAAGAAAATGGAGAATTTTGCTTTTGTAATCTTACAAATGACTGATAATTAAGTACATACATACAATTATTTGTCAATTACGAAAAGCATTAAAGATATATATGTGAAATCGAAAAAATGTCATTGAATTACTATTAAAAAAACAAGAAAACGTGTCAATATGAGACTAATTTAAGAAAATAGGAGGGAGTATTGTACTAAGGGGCGGATTTAGGGGAGAACTAGGGTGTGCTCAAGCTCCCTCTAATAATAAACACATATATAAAATTTAACTTTAATTTTATTTTTTAGATTTTTTTTTCAATCTTAACTCCCTCCAAGCTAATTTTCTAGCTCCGTCTCTAATCAGTTGGGGTGGGGCGAGCCCAAGCACCCCCATGACAAAAAATAGAAATTATACTATAATTTAAAAAAATTAGCTCATTCCGAGCTATAATCCTGGCTCCGCCCCTGTCTCTAATTACACATACTATATGTAACAATTAAGACATACATGCAACATATGTGAAACGAAATAGTAATAATAAAATTGAAACACGAGATGTAACAGAATAACTTACATGAACGCGGGTGAATGGTTGAATTTGGCGGTTCGTTTAACCGGGGCGAAGGGCGGTAACGGCATTTGACCAACAATTTGTGTTTCTTTGCTAGTCACCATAACTAAAACCGCCACTAAACCCGAAGCAAAAACCAAGAATCTCAACACCACGCCGGCGAGGGGGAAGCCCTCTTTCGTCGCCGGAGCTCTGACCTCCGGCGGCGGCGCCGCCTTCGACGCGTACGGCTCCGCCGTCACCTTCTCGGGCTCTGTAGCTGTGGAGGCCATGGAAATTATAGACTATGTGTTGTGTGTGTGTGTGTTTTTTTTAATTGTAAGAAAAGTTTGGAGCTAATTTGATGAAGAAGAATTCAAGATTATGGGATATATAAATACAAAGTTGAGAGACTTATTTACGTGAGAGGTGAAAAGACCGTTTTGCCCTTGTGAGTTTATCGAAACGTCTAAAAGATTCATGGGGTATATATAATTGTGGGGTCATGGTTATGATATCTATTCCAATTGATCAACTGTGTTTACATTTATTGTTTTAATTTATTACTACACATCATGTGTATATTTGTAATGTGTAGTTGACATTACTTTCTCAATTAAAAAACAAAATCCATTTTTTTAAGATTTGAACTACGTTTGGGTATTTGGTGCCGTTTACAAATTTAGACAGGAGTTTTTGGTTGCCAAACGTGATAAATTTGTACAAAAATTAAAATTTATACTAATTAGAAACGAAATCAGTTTATTACTCGCACGTCAATAATGAAAGTGTGGCTCACTTATGACAAAATGGATAGAGTTTAGTTGAAAAAGTGAATTAACGTTTTATATTTGAAGTAGGGAGAAGCTTGAAACTAATAGAAACAATAAAAATTCGAACCATGTTGATAATAAATTATGTTGAAATACTCAGATAAAATAAAATTTTGTTGATTCTATATGAATATCGGAAGAAAGTAAATAAAACATAATGATCAAAGCTATAGGCATTATTTATGATAACTTTGTCCATATCACTGACAAATTGACAATATCATATATTAATGAACTCCAATCACATTACAATTTATACGATAATAATATTCCTATATATCTATAGCGTTAAATCATTGTCTCCGTTATTGTTTCTTAACACCGTTTAATTAGCTCACTTTACATAATTTCATTATTTAAATTGATTAAAGATCGGATGATCATATATATGATTCATATCGATCGAGATATGGGTTCAAATTCTACTAAACTACAAAGGCACAAACTTACTTAAATTAATTAATTGTGTACGTAAATATCACATGGTTGAGATAATATTTTGTCGTCAAATTAAGTATATATTCACAATCTGCATATCTAAACACACACACACACAGAGAGACATAATTTACGTAATTTTTGGATTACAATTCGTTGGATATTTCCTGCACGCCAAGCAACTGTTATTACCAATATGAATACATTTAATAAGATTAATTTTGTTTATTTTAATGAGATAATGGTCACTATGAGGATGCAAGATACTTGACCACGACATTTAAATAATCCAGCAAAGTTAGAAAATGAATATAAAAAGTAGTATATTTTTGTTCATTTTATTTTAGAGATAACGGTTACAGCTGGGATGCTTGATCACAATATGAAATGTAGCAACATGTATGATATTGACTATCTTTTGCTTTACTATGTGAATGGCACAGTGTGGATTTTCTTTGATTTCATGGCAATATTTGAATTTTGTATGTAGGAATGGTGTGAACGTGAAATATGGAATAGTAAAATCATGCTTCTCAAGTTGACAAAATCAAATTATTTGAATAGTAATAGGATAATACATTTCCAGATATTTCTTGAAGTCATGTTGACCATTATTTTCTTTTATTGATCTTTTTCCTTTCCCATATCTTTTTTTTCTTTGTTTTATGACAACAACTTGAATGTTCTAACTATCGTGTAAACACAATATGTCTACTGTATGTATTTTAGGTGGTCAAAATAAAATTTAATACTGTATAAAGAGCATATCTTTTTTCCATATTTCGATTTTTTTATAACTTCGTATGACATAAGTATGACGAAATTAATACCCCTCTTCATTTCTTGAAAATATAATATATTAAAGAAACATTAAATGAAAAGTATCTTATGGAGATCCTTACCTGCTGTATAGTTAGATATTTTATAGAGTTTGTAGCAAAAAGCAAGCAAACTCTTTTATTATTCCATTGTAATTATAATTATAATGTTAGACATAATATTAAAAAGATTATTAGCAATCAAAGTCGTTGATTTGTCCTCATCAATGACAACTGCTTTGTCAAGGATAATCATTTGAATACCTCAACTGTACATAAACATTATTAAACTAGTTTATTGGTAACTTATGTAACTTAATTACTAGGCTAATTAATTATCTTCCATGGGCTAGAGTCACTCAAAGTCAGAAATATAGTTTGAATGGTAAAAGTTTTTGTTATTCTAAATTTACACTCTATATAGCTTCGTCTTCTTTAGAAAAATGCTTTTAAAAAATTATAAAAATTAATGGTAAATTAAACTCAAGTTAAAAGATATTGATGATATGCACAAGGATTATATGGGAGGACATCAAATAGAAACTCTCCCTCGTACCATTGATCTTGATTAATGGATGGTCCAGATTGACTTTTGAAATTTGATATGCTTTCATACTCACAATATAATGCTTTCAGTGATATTATGCTTTTTGATGTATAAAACAATACTTTTATTGATTCTGATGCTTTTAAACGTATAATATAATGCTTTTATTAGTATTATTCTATGCTTTTAAACCATGGCTAGGTTCCTAAAATGGAGATGGTTTTTACCAGATCCCCACCCAGGATTATATATGTTCTAAAATTATATTTATATGATTATATCCCTTTTCGTCTTTATCCTCGCATATATTACCAAATTCCCATCGAACTAAAGATGTCAAGTGGGCGAACTCGGCTCAAGTTCGAGTCAGACTAGGTTTGACCGTTTGAGGCCCGACAGAGTCTAGCCATACAACTGGAATGGGCCGGGCCTGAGCCAGGCTTTTATGTAACAATTGGGCCCGATTGACGCAGCCCAAACACCTCTGGAAATCGGTTTTGGGCCGGGCTCAGGCGTGAGATGGCTTGGGCTTGACCTAGATGGGCCTAAGACATTTTGTTAGATATTCTTTTTCCATATTGTTTATTTATATTATACTTAAGAACAAATAATCATTTATTTATGAATTATATCACATTGTACGTAAATATATTATATGTGGAAACTAATTGTAATTTTGGAGTCTTGTTTGTAGAAATAAGAGATAGCCACACCCACAATTATATATGGTTATATTATAGAGATAGCCAGGCTTAGGCCGGCTAGTGTCGGCCGGCCGTTGGCCTGGCTAACTCAAGCCCACCCAGTTGACATCTCTACATCAAACCATGGTACAAATTCATACTTAAAAATTAACATTTTTTTTTCCCGAATATTATTTTTGTATTATTTTAATATCTCAGAATTAAATACAGGATGATCAAATTTAACGTGATTGGTTGAATTTTGAGATCTTGTTCGACATGGAGCGTACGGATAGTAGGATGAGCGAAGCCAACGTGGCAGTTCCAATCAAGCCGAGGCCCATCGAGACTCCACCTTGCTTGCAGAAATGGCCGTACACGTGGCAGATCTTGTTCCATTGGACATGTTTGTTGCCCTTCAATCCTATGTAACCAACTGCAGTTGCTGCTCCTGCTGCTGCGGCCATGATTACTAGCAATAGCTGCACATATATATAATTTATGTATACATTATGTTAATTAAGAGCTCAACTTTATAACTTTATTAGTAGAGTTTTTAGACCTCAAATTTGGATGCATAAATCATTGGACTAATACTATTAATTCAATTTTGGCTCAATCTTTGCTCGTGTGGCGATATTTCAAGGGGCGATCTAGGGGGAGCTGGGGTATGCTCAAGCCCCCCTCTCCCCGCAGCAAAAATATTTTAATCTTAGAATCTTATTTTTTAGAATTCTTTTACAATAGCACTCTTATATATTGTTCTTTTTTTTAACATTAGCTCCTCCAAACTAATTTTCTGGCTCCACTCCAGTTGATATTTGGCCTCTCGATATGTGAACAATTATAAATATGATTCGTCATTGGCTTCATTTTATGGCCCCTAATTAAATAGCATTAGAGGAAGCTAAAGCCGAGAGTAAAACGACATTGTTTTGTGATTTTTATGTTTTTAATTAAGGTTAAAAGTGTAATCACAGAAAAAATGTAGGGTCCTAGCTATTTGTAAGTTTTCAAAGTTCGAGCAAAAATATCACCATAAGGGTAAAGGTCGATCGTGGGACCAAAATTAGATATTAAATCTAATTGAACCTTTTTTTATAGTTATTTCCTTATCTTATTTGCTTTATGTTTTGGTTAGAATCATTAGTAGTATCTAATTTTGCATGAAGGAGATGGAATTTTTTGAGAGCTTACGACGTCAAAAATGATGAGGTGAGAGATGAGTCTTGTATTAGAGCCTGGTTTGAGAAGAGCAAAGAAGGAGATGATGGTTGTGACGAGGCTATAGAAGCCTGCAACTGAGAATGCTGCTACATAGAATCTGCATAATCAATTATTAATTGTCAAGTTAGATCCACATCGTCATAATTTTGAAGAATTTTAGAAATTATAAATTCTTTTGTTTTATATTAAAGTATACGTGATTGTAAACAATATGGCACTTTTGTATACTTTTTCTAAACAAAGTACTTCAATAAATTAAAAGATAACGCCTTCACTTTTAACCTTAACCACACGACCAACTTGACTAGTATGTTCTTTTTTTTTTTTAATAAATAATTAATTCCGAAGGCCGCGCGCATCACGAAGGACTAAAATCGGAAACTTTTGATTTTGGACATTAACCTCCTTTCACTATGTCAACACACGCCCTAGTATATTTTTTGTGTGAAGGAAGACTAGTATGTTTATATCCTACACGATTTCTAAAAAAATTTAATAATAATAAGAAAAAGAAAAAAAAAACAAATTGATATTGATTACTTTGTAGATACGTATGGTTTTGTATCCAATAATAAAATTAATACATGACTAAAATATACCAACAAATTTTTATTTTTACTAGCAGAGAGTGCGCGCGTTGCACGCAATTCATAATATCTATACTAATAAATTATTAGAGTTAAATAATCGTAATTGTAATAAATTTTTATCAATTACGGCTAGTTAATTAGTTAAAGTTTTTCCTTAATTTGATTGTTGTGAATTAATGGTCTCCATCAATTGATCCTGTAAATAGAAACCGTAATATGATTGATTAAGTTTATAGATTTATAGATGAATAGATAATTGTAATTCTTATTTAAATAGATTTATGGATTTGTAGATAAATATGTAATTATATTAATAGGTAATTCTTTTATAAATAGGTAATTTGTAATTTACATAATTACCCTTAGAATAAATAAATAAATAATAGGGATATATTAGGCAATTCATATATTTTGTCACCAAAGCTCTTTTAGTATTAGTATATATAGATTAATCAAATTTTTAAAAATCCGCGCTCAATAAATAAACTTAATTAGAACAAACAAACAGCAGCAACATATATAAACTTAATTCCCAAAATATATATTCCGAAAACAAATAATTATTGCCAGAGGAGTCGATGTTATGAACCCAAATTAAGACTTTTAACTCTAGAAACTAGCAAGAAAACTCATCGAAAGCAACATTTCTCTGTAAAATACGTAAGCTGCAAATTTGACTGAGCAAATTAATGAATGAAGATAGTGATGTATTTCTAATAAGAGTAGTAATTTCGTGCAGGATAAATATCAAACACCAACCAAAACTATCATGGTCCTATCTCTATCACAATCATACAAACCTCATTTCGAGGTATTGGATATTTATTACAAAATCACTCTTATTATTATAATTGTGAATAACCTGTTATCGTAATGTAAACTCCCTCAAATAACTCTATTATCGTAGTATTAATGTGACGAATTTTAATAAATATATATCATAAGGGTTAATTAGTGAGGGTAATTATGCCCAGCTTATCCAAAACATTATATATTTTGTAAATTAGTTAAACTTTAGAGCGACATATATTAAGAATGGAGGGAGTATAAAAATTATCATTATAATTAAATAAGTACATTATTGTGAACATAAAACAAATATCGTTATAGAAAAAAGATAGCACTGTAGGCATACAAAATACTCCCTTATCCAACAAATGTTAAGCTTATTTGGGCGTTCCATTTTAGGAGAGTTACAAAAATAGTGGCGGTGTTAAGAATTATATATAATTTAAAATCGTTTGAGTAATAAAGCTGTCCGAAAAAGGAAACAAGCTGAGCCTCGAGCTCGACTCGTTTAGATATTCGAGTGTTTGAGCTCGGCTCGAACTTGACTTGAGCTTCTATCTTCTTGTTCGAGCTCGGCTCATCGCCCGGCCAATTACCGAGCTTGAGCTCGATTTAAGCTCAACTCTTGTTATACTCGATAATGTCGAGCTTGAGCTTGAGCTCGAATTCGGCTCATCTGAATTTCATAATAACCCTAGATTCCAGCTTGAGCTAGGCACATTTAGGTGACAATGGATAATATTTTATATGTTTGATTGTACGGAGCTCATGAATAGGTTTGTAAAGAAGCTCGATTGTCAAGCTCGCGAAAATGATCATGAACTTTCTCAAATGTCAACGAATCCGAACATGATGGCGAGCCTAACAAATCGAGCTCCGAACGAGCTGTTTTCGAGGGGCTTTCACTTCGACACATCTCCGTATATTATTTTTCTCTTCAAAGAAATCCAATCGGGGAGACTAATATGGGAATTCGTGGAAAAATTAATGCTGACCACCACGAAATAATATCTACGAATTAGAAATTGTTTTGCACTTTGCCAGCTAAAGTTTGTATTTTTAGATATTTATTCATACATTGCAAGAGATGTTTTGAAGCATTTATCTCATTTTCTTTCTTGAAGAAGTGCATTGAAAAAGAAAGTACAGGTGGGAACGTGTGAGACTTCATAATTCATACAAATTTGAATATGTGGTTGGTCATCTCATCTTCACGAAATTTAAACATATGCTTAGTTTTTTTAGGGGATTTGACATATATTGTGAGGAGAAACAAATTAATTGTAGCATATGATAAAAGAAAATGAGATTGCATCGGGAATAGCAAGAACACAAAAATGTGGGCAATTGAAGCCAAAAACAACAATATTAAATGAAGTTTCACGAAAGAGTTAGCAGTTGTCGGAAGTAATTCCAAATAGGGAAAGACCCGATGCCACATTTTTATTTCAAAAATTGTACCTGCGTTCACTTGAGACTGATTGATTCATTCACTGTCTCACTCCCATGCTCACCTATTCTTTTTAGGAACACATACTACTATTTATAATTTTAAAGTGTAAAAATTCAAATTATATGCCTTCCTAATTTTATAACCTGTTATAGTATTTTACAGTTTTTTCTTAAGTATTTTATTTTGAATATCAATATAAATATAAAATAATGTTTTCAAAATTATCCAATAATCAATATAAATTTTTTACTTTTTCAATTTTCTATGTTATACTCCATTCGTCCCATTACAAGCGTCTAAGTAATTAAGGGGCACAGAGATTAAGAAATAAGTATTTAGGGAGTGTTTAAATTAGATAAAGTAGGAGAGAGAATAATTTAAATGATAAAGTAGGAAAAGAAAAAGTAAAAATATACTTTCTCTGTCCCTCAATTGTTGGTGCACTTTTTTTCGGCATATGAATTAAGGAGAGTTGAAAAAGTAGAGTAAGTTGTATAAAGTAATGATAAAAATATATTATATTTAAAGTTGTGTGTGTAGTAAAAATATCCAAAAAATGAAATGCACCAAGATGATGGGACATCCCAAAACGAAATGTGCACCGACAATTAAGGGAAAAGTAATAATTATTTCCTTTTATGAAAAGTAGACGCTTGTAATAGAACACCTAAAATGAAATACTTAGACACTTGTAATGGGACGGAGGGAGTAATTAGGAGTATAAAAAGTAAAACTACATTTTTTCTTTGATTTGTACTCCTATAAAATAATATCACGAGACACTTATAAAAAATACGTAATAAGAAATCAGTCCAACTCATCAGTTAGTTGCGTAAATTTTGATACATCCAAAGGGTTATACTCCGATAGTTATGTATATATATATATATATATAGTTCAATTCGGTCGAAATAAACCGATAGCTTTGATGGGTTTTTGTTTTCATTCTAATTAATTCTGTTATGCTTCCTTGTTGCAATGCCCTGATAAGAAAACATCATTAGTAGCGACATGAACATAGATATGATATTTATTTCTCCTACTAATATATATTTTTGTCAAATATCACAATTTCCAGAATGGGAGATAGATGCTATATTTTTGAAAAGTAGCATCGATCGCTCTTGTTATTAGTAAAATTTCGGAACTTTATCTAAATCAAATGAGATAGGGTACATTCTATATACACCAGTTTATGTCATAAGCTTTAAAAAATATTCGTCGTCGGAATATATGTTTGCTGAAATTTTGACACATTAATTGAATGCAATTTCCACAAACTTCAAGATGCTTTTGGCAATTTGGATAAACTTTTAATGGAGATAGCTAGATGTTACTTTCAAAAGAATACTTCACTTTATTGAATACTTTTTTTTTTCTTTATAGAAACAAAAGTTATTTTTTTCTTGGAAGAAATAGAAAAGTGTAAGGATATATCTTGATTACCTTGAGACTTAAAAAATTGTACTTATTTGACCTATATTTAGAAATGTAATTTATTTTCCTTTTTCGACAATGCATCTTTAAATCTACAAGTCTCACAATAAAGATACTCCCAGATTGTGTTTTTATCCTTTGAAATTGCATCCTTACATCTTTGTAACTGTAAAAGAGTTTCAATATATAGAACAATATTTTGGAGACGTGCAAACAGTAAAAACTTAATTTTGACTCAAAAGAGAAGTTTAAGGTTCAAGCACCATGGTATCATTTCTCCTAACTAAAAACAAGTCCTTAATTTGTGTAAAATTATTATGTACTAATACTATATATATATATATATACGTGAACGTACGCACACATATATCTTTTCTTAGAAGCTGCGCATTATATTATAGTATTGCAAGCCGTCACATAGTCAAAAGAATATTGAGCAGACATTATTAAAATATTAAGACTACACATTTCTCTTACACTATATATATAGTATATATAAAACTGGAATGGACTAGAAACTTGATTTGCTACAATTTTGTATGTTGAGAAAGATAGTGTATGGTGGAAAAGTGAAAATGTGAAAGCAGTGGACCACCCGAGATTAGCAGATGAAGCATAATTCAAAGCTTTGATTGAACTCCCACCAGCTCACACACACATATTTATATCAATCAATGTGTGTATACATACACATGAATACAGATATTTTTGCAGGTTGTCAACGGCAGAAATCAATTGGGTTTGCAGAGTCAGGAAAGAGGAGAGATGAGATCTAAAGTAAGCTTAAAAAAGAAAAGAAAATCAAGGGTGACATGATTCTTGGCACTAAGCATCACTCCTACAAAATCTTGTACGACATGATCGATTTATTTATACTATATACCATCTTAGGACAAGGGTCCCGCTCAACAAATCATTATATGTTTATAAAAAATAATAATGACAACTTACATGAACAAAAATAGAAGCCCCAGTTGCAACATGTAAATAAGATAATCGATGATGACGCCCTGGATGATGCAAATCCGCAAATATTGATTATTCAAATAGTATATATTATATGATTATATTAATAATATAGTTAATAGTGACCCCCATTTAGATTATCAAAATAGAGTTTGGTAATCAATGCCAAAATATCTTGATAGATTATGCTTAGTTCCAGCACACACATTATTGCGGATAACCAATGGCACAACAATAGGGTTTTCTAGTACCTAATTAACCCTCATAAAACAATTTGTTTGTCATGCTGAGGAAGCAGAAATTATATCCTAACAAATATTTGAACCCAAACACGGTTAATTAATTACCACCGTTTATAATACCTAACTAATTAAACTGTATGTATTTTTCATCTGATTAATTTCACCAATATGTCGGCAGCAGAATGGTTACTCGGAAAACAACTTAATATTGAAATTAAGTGCTAAACAATATCGTTCTTCAATAAATTGAAGTGTTAAATTAGTGATTCATAGTATTATTTTTAGAGAATAAGAAGACAGAATTAATTCCTATATGTGTACTCTAATTAGCCACGTTGATGTCGGATCGGCAATTAACGATTATAATCACATCTTAGAATTAGAGGAATTTAGATGCATTATTGAGCATGCAGTCGAAAGTGGAAATAATAATCTAAAATGTCAACCCGGGCAATGATACGTATTACGAATGCAGAGATAGAGACAAAGAGAAACACATAGAAGCCATGTATGATGTGTGAGTTGGAGTAATATTCATTTGATTATTTGGGCAAAAGGAAAAAGAAATGAAGGAAGAGTAGAGTTAGGTTAAGTCCCTCTCATCATAATAGCTTTTGGGCATTGAAAGGACACCCCATGATGCCGACTATTCATCTCCATTACCATTCTTCACGTTTTTCCTATCTCATCACTATTCATTTTCATCCAAAATAGATGCCACCATTTCCATCCAATCTATTTATGGCCTACATTAATTCAGATGAAACAGATCGAGTAAAACAGTTAGATGTGTCGCACCCCCTACAAAATGCTTTGCTAGATAAATTAATGTATCATCCGGGTTAATTCGGTTCGAAAAATTGATTTTGTTTTTACTACATTAATTAAAAAAGGAAAAGATGGCATATATAGTTAGATGAAGATAAGGAAGGCAGAATATATATGATGAAGAATCGATTCGATGGTGTTAAAAAATGTTGGATGGGGATATATTTGCGAGGAAAAGAAAAGAGTTGATCATGAAGGTCTGATGAGAGGATGAATCCCGTTGGTTTGGAGGCAGTTGAAGTTGGCCTGCGGGAATCCTGATGATGCTGCTGCTGCTGAACTGCCAAACAATGGAGCTTGCTGCCATTGTTCAATATTAGGAATAGGCATTGGCAGATGATGATGAAGCATCTGATAGTTGAGCTGCGGCCTGGGCTTGGGAGAATGCAGGTGTGTTTGCCTCAGAAGCTGCAAGGTTTCTGTCTCACACTCTCTCTGCTGCACATAATTTAACTCAATTATAGTATTAGATCAATGTTTTATCTAAGAGACATGCATGATAGTATATGATGTACCTGATCTGGGCGTCTCCACATATGATCAGTTTTGGAAGCTGATGAATTGCCCAAGCTAAGATCAAGGCTGTGGTCGGATGATGATGACTTGTGGGAGGGCTCTAAATACATACATTTTCTTTCTCATATTTATCTCCACACATATATGTAATATTAATTGTGGTCTTTAAAACTCACCTGCGGCTTTAAGTTCATCTTCATAAATGCTGGGATCGAAATTGGTAACCGCTTCCTTTCCATTGCATTTGATGGCGGCTTTGTCATAAGCCCTACAATTATGATTATAATATCATCTCATCATGTTATTGTTTTGAATGTAAATAATTACTAGTATTAACTACCACAGCCACTGTACCTGGCAGCTTCAATCTCCGTGTCGAAGAGACCCAAATAAACATACCTGCAATTTGAATACAATACAATAAATGAAAAGGGAGAATTAAATAGAATTTGATAGGTAGAAAAAGAAAGTAGGTACTTTTTGCCCAAGAATTGGCCCATTCTGGCCTCCCATCTTCCACATTTGTGCAAAGTGACGCCTCTATATTTGGAGCTTCCTCGCGGAAAGCCCGTGCTTTGCCGCCGGAGCACGTGCACGAATTCCTCCTTTGTTAGATTGCTCATCTGCAATTCACAATCAACAATTTACTTAATTAATTACTACACGTACTCTCACTCATCTCTCTTTACATACCTGTTTTAAGTCGTCTTCGTAATCATCCAGACTGAAGTTTATGTCAGCCTCTACTCCTCGGAATTTAATGGCTGCCCTATCATATGCACTGCAAGTTCAACTCATTACATATTAAATTCACTTCACTTAAATTTTAACAAATGTAATTAGGATTAGGATTAGGGTGTGGGGGCTCACCAGGCTGCCGCATGCGCCGTGTCAAACCCACCTGCACATAGATTCACACAGAACACATTAAATCACTAATTAATTAATTAATTCCTCTTAATTAGTACTAGTATTATCATATAGCTGGAAAACCAACCTAGATAAACCTGCTTTCCGCAATCCCTGAGTGAGTAACACAAAAGTTAAAAAATTGTAAGAATGAAAATTAAAGTCTTAATTTAATGGTGATCGATACCAACCATATGTGCGACTCCCAGCGGCCGGTTCGCCGGTAAAACGTGACGCCGCGATACTGCGAGCTCCGCGACCTGGGCCCGCGCCGGCTCTTCTTGAGCGGCTGCGCCGCCGCATCCGGAATCGCATTGCGCCGCGGCTCAGACTGGCAGAATTTGACTCCCACCCAGTGCGCCCGGGGGAATTCAGCCACACCTCCTCCTCCGCCCCCCGCAGGGAAGAACTGCCGCGTGACTGGCGGCGAGCAGGGAGCGGTGTCGTCATCATCTTCGTCAGCATCGACGGAGAAGCCGAAGATTTTGCTGCTCCTCTTCCTGGCGGATCTGTCGGCGTCGGAGGAGCTGGAATTCGAGATGGATCCGAGGCGCTTGCCTCTTCCATCGGGGGAGTCGTTGAGATCCCACATTTCTCAACTCCCAACCAAATTATTTAAATGGAAAAAAAAAAAAAAAAGGGGAAAAGTTTGCAATGCCAAAAGGGGGCCTGTTGAAGAAAAAGAAGCAAATTATTGCTATTATGTTATGCCCTTGTTTCTTTTTCCCTTACTTCTTGTCAGCACAGTCTCATCAGCAAACAAGAAACCCCTCTTTCTTTTTCTTAACAAAAAAATGATAAAAAGAAAGAGAAAAAAGAGAGAGAAATTCTTGGGGGGCTGCAAAAGGGCATCCCTTTGAGCAGCAGTGGTAGAATAGTGGGTTGCCAGAAGCAGAAGCAGAAGCAAAAGAGATATGGGGGATCCTACATATTCTCTGCACTCTAATAATGCTACAAACCATAGACTACCAACAAAACACTTTCATCAACCAAGCTTAAATAAATTCCCAATTCTTCAAGGCCCTTCACTTCACCCTATATATTATATACACACACGTATATATGTGTGTGTGTGTGTGTGTGTGTGTGTGTGTGTTTAATTAGAGAGGAAAGTGTGTGTGTGCAGTGTGTAGATGGATCTGCTATTATGTTTGGAAAGTAGTTGGTTTCTGTTTTTGTGTTTGAATGGAGGTTTTGCAACTGTAGAGGGGCAGCCCTTTTTCCTTTGCAGCTAATGTTCAATCAACTCATAAATACATGAGAGGGATTTGATTTTTCTATAACTCTTTCTATTTATGTATGTCTGCCGCTGGGAGTGTTCCCAGATTTACCATTCTCTCCTTTATTAACTCCTTCTTTCTATATTTATTTATTGTTGTTATATACGTAAATGTCTTACTTTATGTATGTATCCATTTGTACGCTTATGCTTGCCTTCACCGTTTCGATTCCTCCATTAATTTTTAAATACTTTTTAAATATATATGTTCAAAATATCTTTGACATGATCCAAACCCAAGATATTGAATAAGTAGTCATACTTTTTTCCCTTTTACGGCGCAGGGAGCAGGAGTTTAAACCCTTGACCAACATTTACAATGTGGATGTCGCATCATCTGATGTCCCCTAAAGGATGTAGTGTCGTATTTTCTAGTTTGCTCTTTATGTATTACTGCTAGTAGTTTTTAGGACTAATTGAACACTACCTAATACTCCATTCGAATAGAAAAATAACATATATAACCTTTAAAATAAAAAATTGTACTATTAAAAAGTAGTGTCATATCATAAAAATTATTATTAGATTTGATTACATTTTATGACCAAATACAAAAATGGCATAATATATATTTTAAAAGTTTGTAAATGTGACATGAGACCAAAAAAATGAATGTCGAACTGCACTTACTCACACCTCATGCTTCTCCACTGGTGTAATGAGAAGGAGGTAGCTGATCAACCGTAATTGGAACGAATAGTTGAGACGATTTCATTAGGAAAAACGAAGCTAGGATGGAAGAAAAGGACCTATTGTGGTTTCCGATTATTTATTTGTCCTCTTTTTAATCAGAACAAGGGATAGAGATCAACAAAATTTAGAAAGGACTGTGTGTAAATGGAATAATAGAGAAAAAGAGATGTGCACATACCTACTTTAAACAAAATTACTACACGTATTGTTGAACTAATACAGAAATATATATGCATTTACAAATATATTTATGTAATCAAACATCTTGCATAATAAACAATAACTACATAAGCCACGCAGATCCTGAGATATCAATTTATACAACTGAAAAGGATTTTTTAATTTAAACTATTATACAGCATGCCACGCGTCACATATAGTGTCCACACAAACACCAATATACAATTCAAAACATGAACCAATATATAAAACTAAACATTTGAAATAGAAAAAGGAACTATATCTATAAACATAAAAACATGAATTAAACTAAGAAAAAGAATTGAAAAAAGAACTAACACACACTTCTCTCTCTCTTCTCTCTTGTTGAGATTCATCGCCAACCTCCAAATCAGTTGTCTATGTTGCCTCCTAATTTCTTTCCCTCGATCGCCATTGTTCTCTTACACGCTTTCATCGAATAAAATCGTGATATATTCTATTTTCTGCATGTTTTATGAACCACAAAACCAGATTCCAAGATGCCCATTTCAATTTTGGGCATGATTGAATATTACCTTACACGTTAGTTTATTCACTTTAAACGTTTTTAGTGCAAGTGTTTTCGTGGTTCTCATGATAAATGGTTTTTATTTTAACCCAACATATAAGAATTGTGCGTGAATTTTGCACTGAACGAATAAAGTAGTTGCATTATGGTAATACATTAAATGTATAGTTTTATTGCAGTGTAGTTGCCAATTACAATCTATATATGTTTAGTAGTGCAAGTAGTCTCACAGTTCTTACGATAACAAGTTTTTATTGTAACCCAACTTCAAATTTTGGTAAAAATCTCTCTCATCCTAGGAACTCTATAGAAACATAATTCTAATATTTAAAAATGAATCTATTATTTTATACATAAATAATTTTAATGAATAGAGAAATCATGCATGATTTCATATCTATATATAAAAATATAGTCATAGAGACTAATTAATTTTTTACCTTGTGATACAAAGAAAGATATTTAATACTGTATTTTATATTTTACAATGCTAAATAATTTAAAATATATGTGATAAATATTAGTATTAATTTTATTAGGTCTCAAAACATGACGAGTGTCTAATTGAACGTATGGTATTGGTAGAAAATAGATGGAAGAAATTAATGAACATATATAAATAATATAGTGATCGTTTGACAAAAGTCACTCGATGGCGGATCCAAATCGTGTAAATATCTGCAGATTTTGCTGTGGTTGTGTTTCTTTCTTAATATAAGCACAATTAATTATTGTACCAAATAAAATAAAATATGATGAATCAGGATACGAAGATCATCTTATAAATCAATTACTCTCACGTCGTGTGATAGTGCCACATGTGTTTCGAGTCTTCGTTTCTAATTTGTAGGTTGCGTTCTCTTTGATGAAAAATTATCATGTGAAAAAGAGGGATAAGAAAATATTTTGTCTTTAAATTTTTCCTTTTTTTCCATCCCAGAATTTCACTCTTTCTTCCTCCTCCTTTTCATTCCAATGGAAGGATAATATTTTCACTCCTTGTAAGTGGGATAATATTATCCTTCCATTTGAGTGAAAAGGAGGAGGAAGAAAGAGTAAAAATCCTTTTTGTAGAGAACGAGATGGAAAAGAGGAAAAAATTTAATGAACAAATGTTCTCTTTTCCCTCATTTTCCCATGATAATTTATCCATAAAAAAGAACGGAGCCTAATTATATAGTTTCCAGCCTTCATTTGTAGATGTCATGCGTTCGGTTGGTTACTGATCAACCTATTATTTTTATGCTTTTTAAGTAGCTATTTAAACTTCATCTGGATCAAGGAAACTAGGAAAATAAAGATAAAAATTAATTATTACATGCAGTTGCTATTTGTTGATCATGAGGATATTCGAATGTAATTTTACTTATATAGATTCATGAAAGCTTATGGATTTACCAGGTTTGGATAAAATATGCTCATGAAAGCGTGTAGACACACAGAAAAACCCCATTTATATGTGACCGTGACCTTTTCTTTCCCTCTAACGTAATGTTCTTTTAAATGATTACTGAAATATTTATTAAAGCTTAAAATTAAAGCAATAATAATAGGATGTGATCCTTTGTCCCAAATTCTTCGTGTGTCACTACGAATTTCGATAGTTTTAATAAAAAAAGATTGTAGAATAATTTTTTTATTATATAATATATCATGACTAATATTTGTATAAAAAAAATAGAATTTTAAAGAACCATATACCATGATTTTAGAATAATCAACCAAAATAAGTACTTTTTAACATAAATATTCCAAAATCATGGTATATGATTTTTTAAAATTTTATTTTTTTGCTATAAATATTAGTCATGATATATTATGTAATAATAAATTTTTATTCTACAAAAAAAGTTATCATGACTATCGAAATTCGTAGTGGCACACGAAGAATTCGGGATAGAGGATCCCATCCGAATAATAATATGCTTCACGACTCATATACTTAAATAAATTACCCTCAAATTTTCCATTTAATGTTAATTCAACGCACTGGGTTCGTTTAATGTTAATTTTCCATTTAATGTTAATAAATTAATTACCCGTTAAGGATGTCCACCAAAAACTATTATAGGTAAGTATCATAACTTTTAGTTATTTTAAAACTTCCCTAAAAATGTTAGATAAAATTGCATCCAAGTAGACGAAAAATCTCTTTTCATATACACAAACAAAATGTGATAGTGACTATAACTTTGATGATGTCTATTGTCATATAGAAAGATTAGTAGTTTTAGAGTTTGTTTGTTTTACAGCATCATATAAGATTTTATTTATTTGGTTGAAATTAATATATGTTGCATATATGATATAAGGCATCACATTATTATGTTTGATTGTACGTCAACATAGATTAATTATTATGATAATAAGGGTTGGGTTATCGTTATTAGACATTTATCGTGAGAGAGGAAGAACACTGAAATGAATGTATAAAATTATTATACTAGATTTCGTACATCAATAATATATTGAGTGCAATATCACCGTAGTGCAATAATGGATTGAAATATATTTAATGCAATAATTATATATATAAATCCAATGAAAATATTCCTATTTCTCACAAATATACATCCAACATGATATAAATAGTAATAATAATTCGATTTTATATAATGTTGGGTTAGTTTAATTTGAAACAACCCAAGGCAATGCATCAACGAAACGAAAGTTGTGATAATGCGCGAGGGGCGCGTAAGGTTTGCATCGGGACTTAAAAAAAGGGGAAAATGGAATAACAACAATAAGGGGAAAAGCTTTCCAGAAAAGTGTAATCCAACGGTACGGAATGGGGTCAAACGTTTCCCACTTTTATTAACTGTAGCTACCACTCCTCTATCTCACAATGCACCTCGTATTTAGTAGTTTCCCCACTCTCACCTTCTCCGCGCGTCGTCGCCACCTGCCTTCTTCTCCATTTCTTCTACTCGAGTATATTCTAAAATAATCATCAATCCACTAATCTAAACGATATAATCGAGATTAAGAGATGGAGTACATATTAATGTATCAAGTTGCGCTTTTATTTGATTAACTTAATAAAAATTGTTACGTATGTAATTGATGAGATATAGTTTTTATTTGACAAGTTTACTTAATTTACACATAAGAAGTCACTTAAATAGTTAAATATCATATTTTAAAGTTGAGTTATCAATAAACAAGTATTGTTAGTGAATTTCAAACTCGGTCGGTACGTAGTCAAGCTTTATTGAGGTTTCGCTAGATGAGTCAAAAGTTTAGAGAGTAATTAATTGGCACCTTAATATATCAACTGTGCGCCTATTTTGATTTTGTATATAAACTTTAAAAATTGTCCTAAAGTACACAAATTTTGGTTTATTTTGATTTTGCATACAAATTTTGAAAATTGTCAAAAAATACACGAACTTAGACATTTTTGTAATTTTTCCATAATATTTATATGAGTCAAAATTGAATCGGACATGAAAGTCTATATGACACCACTAATAAAAACGGCGTCATTTTGATTATGTAATAAATGAAGTAAAATTAAAATTATTTTTTAAATCCATCTCATCCCCCCCCCCCCCAACCCCATCTTTCTTATCACAATTGCCGATTTTTAGAGCACATTTCTTGGTCAATCACCTCTTTCCGAGTTTCGCCCTAAACTCATCCACGGAGGTCCTCGCTCGTCGAATTTCGATTATGTTGATAGTTTGTATTAGAGAGGATTAGAGAGAAGGTGTTAGGTGAATTTAAAAATAAATTTAATTTAACTTTATTTATTGCATAATCAAAACGACGTTGTTTAATTTAATGAAATGGTGCAAACATAGATATTGTCATGTTCAACTTTGACCAATATTAAATTGTGAAAAAAAAATACAAAAATATTTAAGTTCATGTATTTTATGACAATTTTAAAGTTTGTGTGCAAAACTCAATAACACCAAATTTTGTGTATTTTTAACAACTTATAAATTTTGATGTGCAAAACCAAAATTGGTCCAAAATTGATGTATTTAGGCGCCAATAATCCAAGTTTAAATATTTTACAAGTTAGTTCAATATTTCTCTCATGCTCAGTTCAAGCTTGGAACACAAGTTGGATGGGTTTAAATTTTTGGAGTTTGAGAATTTGATTATAAACTCGATTAGTCTGCACTTGACCTCAAACTTACGACTTGCTCAAATTGGACCCAAAAGCTCAATTCATGAAGTCAAAATAACTATACAAATACAAGGGTTAATTATGTTTTGTGTTTTCTACTTTCAACATTTTTTTTCAAAGAGCGTCTTCAACTGAAGATTTCTAAAAGAAAAATCTCATCTTTTAGCATTTTCGCAAAATGCCGTGCTTTTCCAAAAAAAAATGTCAATAAGAAAAGTATCTTTTATTATTTTCCATAAAATGCTACCTATCACAAAATTTGGCAACAAATCGATTATAAGTTAATTGAGGTGGGAAAAAATTCCACCTAAAAAACCGGAAATGTCACATTATCATTTTGTGAAAACCGCCTAAAGAAGGTGGTGGTTTTAAGATAATGTAAGTTGAGGATATCTTTTTGAAAGTTGAGACATTTTATGGAAAACATTGAAAGGTTGAGGTCTTTTCTTAGAAAAAATATAAGTTGATCAGGACACTTCTTGAAATATGATGAAAGTTAGGGACACAAATATAATTAACCTTAAATATTAGTACTTCGTATAAAGCGTATCAAAACGTGTATGGGAGTGGAATATATGGCATGCCAATGAATTAAGAATTCTAACATAATGCTAAAAACTTAATTAGTAAGAAGTTAATTAACGTTTTAAACATTTATCTTGCATAGAATATTGATAATGGTCTCTAGTGAATTATAATATGATCCTCAGTTTCTATCTCAACCTAGATTTAAATAATTGAGGATATTAGCTTAGAGTACCCGTTGGACGAATAAGCTAGCTATATTCTAGGTTATTACTTCAATTCGGCATCAATTAATTTCACCAAAGTCATACTCCAACTAGATTATTGAATTCTACCCAGCTTGCAGTCGTACAAATACGTAGTGTTTAATGCCCTATTTTAGGTTAATTATAAATGGAAATAAGTGAAACCATTGCAGTGACGTTGCTGCATTGAATGTTACTAATATCCGATATGTTTGTAATAAAGAAGAAGAAGTAGAAATTAATAAAAAACGGCATAGTTTTACGAAAGTTGATAGTTTTGGAAAACTTTGGTTGAATGGCAAAATTGAAGATATCACACCATAGATGAATAAGAGTTGCAATGGCATGCGGAAATAGGCCATCCCAATTAAAGCCGTTGAAAATCATAATTTTCCACATAAAGAAGTTAAATATTTTAGCTAACTTAGTACAATTCTTTCGTCCAACCTCCTAAATAATTTATGGTCCATCCTAAGTAATAATGCTGCTTTATTTTGTTTACTTTTTTCTTGTAGGTGTCTCCTTGTTATTGGCTCTCTTACTCCTATTGATTCTCCAACCATTAAGACACTTTATATAATCTATCCCCCAATACTAAACTAGCTAGCTAGTTTCTATTTATTGAAATATTGACATTTGCAAATATTAGCAATATTGCCTTTTCCTTGTCTGGGTTTGTTGGTCGTGTAAAGGATTTAAACATGTTCCACCCTTGCTTTTATTCTCTTAGTTAATTTTCAGAATAAGAATCTTGATAATGGAGAAGCCATACCCAATCTCTACCTAGTGCTCCGCACCCATATTATAACAAGAAAATATATGATTCATTTTATCTGCGTTAATATGTTCTATAGTTTATTTGATAACAAATTAGAGATATCTTTAGGTTCGATTTTTTTAATTGGTTTTGAGTTATTGTTTGGATATGAATCCAACTGAAGACGGTGAACTACTTTTATCCTATAATATGTCTATGTAAATATCCATCCTTGAACGACGACTTCTTAGTAATTTAGTTGGATGATAAATAGATGTAATTGGGCTGGGCCCAGTGTCATAAGCATTTGGACTGAGCCCACAGGTCAAAATAAGTGATGGGTCATTCTTGTGATAATTTTGAAATGTTAAGTATGTAAATGTAATTAACTGTCATTGAAATATTTTTATAAAAGGGACGAATATCGGGTATATAAAGTTATTTACTCAACTATAAATATGTTCAAACATCTTTTTTAGAAGTTCGTCAATGTATATCATACTATATTAATGAATAGAAAATGAAAGAAAATTAAGAACTTTAATATTCCATCTATCACATTATAAATGACTCATTACTTTTTGTTTTCGTGAGTAAGTGGTATGATCTACCAAACATAAAGACTCTGCATTTTCAGAATTTATTTACCAATGTGTGAATCCATAAAGAGAATGTGAAAGTTAAATTCATGTGAGGGGATGTGTGTACAGTAATTCATGTGACGAGAAAACAACGTTAAAAATAGAATAGAACTGCCCAAATCCATCTCAGCCACGCATAGATAGATTCATTATTATCATGGTTGCCATCTCCACATCATAAATGCTGAAAACTACTACTAATAATGTTTTGAAAACAATAGTACTCATCAAATACAAAAGTCAGGCAGCTGAAGACGAACATATAATTTGTATGCATATAAATTTAGGCAATTTAATCATTATTTTGCAATTATTGAAAATTACTTTATGATATGGGAATGGAATGGGATTGGGTTGGAATTGGAGGTGACAATTCGAATAATGGAAGTGGAACGAGGGCGTCTTTTCCCCAACTGGAAACTCCATTTGTCTCTCTTTTCTTTTTTTTAATAATTAAATGCAGAAATTTTAAAGGCCGTGCCACGGAGGACTCGAACCCGGGGACCTTTGGCCCAGGATATTAACCTCCTACCACTAGGCCAACACACACACACACACACACACTTCTCTCTTTTCTTTTATTTTCACTAAAAGTAAAACCTCACCACACCTTCATCTAATCAAAGTTATGAAACCCCTCCAAATATATTGAGCTAACTTTGTCAAGTAAATTTAAGGAGTGATTGGTACAGGGGAACATGTAATATTCACAGAAATACACTGTTCATTATCATTCTTATATAAATTCTTATATCGAAACTATAAGGAAGAATCATCATCCCCGCACCCATGGATTAATTTGCTATTGTTCTTGAACCAAAATATTTACTATTATAAGATTTTTTGATATAATATTATCTTATACTCCCTCCTTCCCATTTAAAGTGTCTTAGTTCAAATATGGAAAGGATTTAGGACCCTCATTAACACTTTCTATTTTATCTTTTTAATTTTTATTTAATTAATTAGTTAAATTTTAATAAAATCGAAACGGGTAATAAAATTAAACCGAACTAATTTTTAAAATTGCAAAGTTTTGATTTATCACTACTCTTACTTTATTCTATTTTTACTTTTCTCTCTCATACTTTAATATTTTCATGTTTAACATTCCAATATCTATACAATATATATGTTTTTTTGAAGGAATCTATACAACATTTATATCATTTCATCATTTATTATCAATATTTAAACCTTCGTCATATTTATATTTATATTTATATTTATATTTATATTTATATTTATATTTATATTTATATTTATATTTATATTTATATT
>JAYJMF010000073.1:3917254-3934813 GCA_036873715.1 Salvia sclarea
TAATAATAATAATAATAATAATAATAATAATAATAATAATAATAATAATAATAATAATAATAATATTTTTTGCATATGTGACATGGGATTATTGAGAATAAATAAGATGGACTGTGGGTTGGAATTATTAATTGATTGAATGGGTAGGTTGTGGGCTGGAACTATTCATTGATTGATTGAGTTTAAAAAATGAATGCTAAAATGAATTTAAAAAAGGAATGCTGACGTGTCACTGTAGGAGGGAATGGGGGGCTTAGGTGGAGGCATTGGCTCCAAATCCTTTATTATATAAGATATTTGGCTAAAGTAGCCAAAAAATTAAGAAAGTTAGTATTGGGATGCCTTGAATTATTTTTCCGGTTCGGACTATTTCCCGCTTCACACACGGGGTCTCGCTGTTGGGCAGAGCCCGTCTAATGTTAGTACTATATATATATGGTCTTAGAGATCTGTAATCTGTAATCCGAAAACCCTAGCCTTCCAAGTGAAATCTGTTCTCCTCTCTGCCCGTTGATGTAGTCAATTGGTGAACCACGTAAATCTATGTCTTCTTTACATTTTTATTTTTTGATTATTTGCTCTTTAATCTTATTCCGTCACAACAATTAGCTAGCTGCAAGCCTGCAAGGGGCCTCATTTACTCCAATTCATTCTCAGCATAAAATAAAATGATAGTATAAAATTTTGTTTTATTTTCCAAAATCATTTTTTTTTTCAGGATGAAATTGTATTTTACAATAATTTATTTCTCCATAATTTACATTATTCGTCCGATGTCCAAACTAAATTGTAATTATAGTCTCAAAACAAATAATCTTATATGTATATTAAAGGGGAAAGTCTGACAGGTCTTGACATGTAAAACGGTCATGTACCTGGATTCAAGCCTAAAATTAGTCTCAACATACATAATAAAATTGGGCTTCAACTATAAATTGATTTTGAAAAGGCTACTACTTGAAAAAACAAAATAAAATAAAATTTCTAGTTGTTGAAGATATTTTAACACGAAAAATCATAAATCGAAATATACAGAAAATCTGATGTAAATTAAATTCTAACAAAACATATGTTTAAGTTTTGGAATATCCTGAAGAATGTAAGAAGAAACAACATTAAAAGTAGATCATAATATCCCCTTGGATCTTATCAAATATCTAAATTGGTTAGCCTGGAAGGAGATCATTTAAGATTCCTCCCGAAATTGTTAATTGAAATTCCGTCTAATCTATAGATTTTGATTGATGGACGATCAAGATTAATTATCAGATTTGATGATGCTTTCGTATTTATTGGAAGATGCTTTTATATGATTATGATTTTTATGTAAACAATAATGCTTTCATCGATTGTTAGAGTATCTTTTTTATATACAAGATAATGTTTTTTGAATACTAATTTCATGCTTACATTCTAATTAATAATTTTGGGAGTGATCTTAATAGGTCCCTGCCCTGGCCAACGTTAAATAATAAAAATAGATAAAAGAAAGAAAAGAAACTCGAAGCTGTTGAATTGTTGGAGCGTTGTGAAGACTTCTATGAAAATGTTCTGTCAAAGTCAAAAAGGATAAAAGCAAAATCAATTTTTATGTCTGGAAGAAACGTTTATGTGTCCTTTTTAATAGAATTATATTAGATGATCTGAGTTGTTTTTAAATGTACCACCAAACTTCTCCAATAATACTGACATTTTATTTAATTTTGATATACTAATGTGGGACAATATGGTTGCTTATTGTATAAATGCAACATGGATTTGAGTAAATGAGCAGTATAATTGGTCGACTGAGTTTTTTGAATTATATTTCAAATTTGGCTGAGAGAATTTAAGAAATCTCACAGGGTAAATAAAATAAAATCCTTTACTAATTCAACTTAAAAAAGAAAAGAGAAGGTCATAGAAGAAAGAACTAAGAAGGCATGTAAAGCCAAAAATTGACGGACTGACTCAAAAACCTGGCGGTTAATATAAAAAATTTAACTTGAAAAAAGTTTAATCCGAGCCGAAAATAGCATGATCTCAATAGGGTTAGTTAGATTAACCGACTTATTCTTAATCTATTACTGATTGTCAAATTTCACTATTTTGATTTTGAATTTGACGATAAAGTGTTGTTACGAATGCTTGTGTGATGTGTGGTTTTCAGAAATTGTACTTATTTTAAAAGAATATGATTATCAAAGAAATTTATACAGTATATGCTAATTGTTTCGTAAATTAAGTTGATCCAATGAAGGCACTATCTTGCATAGGATCACAGATATTTCTAGATAAATATACAGTTTTAGTGGTTAATAGTATTTCTTTTTAGGAGTATCAATATAACTTGAATTTTAAACCTTGTTCTGAATTTAAAATAAGATCATATATATTTTTCTTATCAACATACAAGAGTTACGGCCTTTCCAGGATAGCATAGTATTTGCTTGGTAAATATAAAGTAATCTGCGAATTTTGTCTTTCCCAGATATTCTGCAACATTTTTCCCAAATCACAGGATGGAACGATCGAAAAACTTTATTGTAAATATGGTTTCTAACTTCATTAACGTGTATTTGGTGCCAATATTGGATAAAATTTATATTTGAAGCAAATATTTTGATTGCATTACTTATCTTAATTATGGATATTTATTTGTGTGCTCATCTGATGAAGTTTTCTTATGGTAGAAGGAGTCAGAGACTGGTAATTGATTGCATGATCTTATTTAAAATCCAATCCCCAGAGTAATAATATTTGCCTTGATTTTTACCAATTCTCTTTACTTTGTGCTTTGTCTAATTACGTATTGCATTTTGAATCTGTGATCTGATTTCAATTTGTTTCAGTGGGATGTGATTTGTTTTTGTTTTTTGTTTTTTTTTAAATCTTGGACTTGTACTCATCTTTTTACCTCTCTATTTCGTACTCCAAAATGTATGCTCAAAGTTGAAGTTGAAACGATACTTGTCTTTGCATCTATTTCATACAAGGTCAAGTGTCTTAATTGAGAAAATACGACATATTTTATTGATTAACAAGAAAACTTATACATTCTAATTTTGATAGTAAATTTTTTGTCCAGCTAGCCTGAAAATTGAAAGATCTAGACGTATTGTGCTTGAGTAGTAATTAGCCCAGGTCCGAGTTGGCCGTGTTAACATCAGATGATTAATGAATTGAACACTTTCTCCATAGAAAATAAAGTAGACTAAAATGAATCTTTTTAGAATCGATATATTCAGATATTGTCGACCTATATGCAAAAGTAAAATAGTGGAAGTAGAATTTGACCAAGAAATTTAAGGATGGGCCAAAATCCAACAACCTGCTGTTGATGAATGACGTTATATTTGATGAACGCATTTCCCTTGTCTTCAATGACAATGAGAAGTACTATCTACTAATAAGTATAATTATAATATGTCGCATTTAATAACCATTTCTTCGTCGCCTTCCTTGAGCAGCTACCTTCGTAATAAAAGCTGCTATCATATGAATTAATGAATTCCTGACCCCAGATAATTCATTTTTCTGGCTTTCCAATTTAGTATTGGATTCAACAAAACATGTCGACAGCTGGTTTTGCTCAAATCATGTCAATTATTGAATTTAACAGTATTTTGTTTTCCATCTCACACGTACAGTTCCGTTCATCAATGGCGAGATTCAGTATTTATGTACCATTTCGCACTCATCTGTTCAATTATTCAAACAACTAACGGTAACTAATCCAATAATTCACAGCACATTTGGAGATGAATAATATTCTCGTACACAATCAAATCATGCCACATTCGTAATTAATTAATCCTTGAAAATGGCCACACTCTTTTAATATATCCGCATTATTTGTGTTCATTAAACCTGTAAAAAAGAAAACGTATGATATTTAAAAAATCATATTAATCCTCTGGCTCTGATCATATATATTTCAAAGAGGAAATAAACAACATACCTAAAACGCTATAATCTAGAAAATATAATGCTCTGATTTGGTCAGAAACTTACACTGAACTTCTGATTTGGCAGAAATTCAAGAAAGCATTGCATTGCATGGTCCAGCATAAAGAAAAAAAAGAAACTGAAATCCAAGTTGAGCAATATCTGAGGTCATAAATGAAATAACAACTGAGATGAATAGCTGTGTCAACTTCTGCTGAAAGGCTTAACCGAAACATAAATTTAGCATTTATTTTGATAGATAAAGATGGTAATTATGAGAGGATTGTAGATGAGTAAGCATGAACTCAGGCTTCTCTATTTCGTGTCATGCCTATCACAACAAAAATAAAGCTATGTTTCTTTACATATCTAATACCTTTAAAACCATATTTTCCTATTCTATGTCTCACGTTTACGGCGTGAAAAAGCGGTAGAATGTTCATACAAATTGTTGTCTCCACATTGAAACTTGAATGTATAACAAAATGTGGCGACTCATTGTTAAATGTAGGCAGAAACTTAAGGAGCCAAGATATGAACAAATCCTAATTATACATTATCTTTCTTACAAAATCATTGTCATTTGCAAAACATTGTAATGATCAGCAAATGAATGGGGAATGATGCACACACTAGATTGTGTGTGTGTTTTTTTTGGGTGTGTGTGTGTGTGTGTGTACATGTATCATCTATTTTCTCTGGAGAGCATCCTTGGCGGACTCGAGGGTGGAGGCGACAGAGGCGGCAGCATTTGACAAAATGCCGCCGCTTGTCTTTGAGCCGAGGGCCGGCTGAGGCTGCACTTCATGCACGCGCCTAGCCGGCTCTTGCCCTTGCCCTGCCGATGAATAATAATCCGCCTTCTTCATTTGCATTTGTCCACCACCACCATCAGATTCCTGAAATTATATTTTATTAATTAAAATCTCAAGGAAAAGTATCTCAAAAGTAAGCAAACACATATACCTTGTTTGCTGATGCATTCATATTTGTGTTTCCTAGTAGTTTTGTTTGTCTTTGCAGATTTTTTTATACCAAATTAGTATTTTTTTAATTGTTTATTTTGGAATATTGTTTCCTATGTTTTCGGCAAGAGAACTGCTCGTGTCCTCATAGAAAGTGCTTGGTTCTGATCTAAAATAGCAAACGGGCATTCAAACATACGTTCCTTGTTATATTTTCGTCAATACATGTTAATTATTTAGATTGGTCATTACAAAAGTTTCCATCTCATTTTCGCTAATAACCATAATGACAAAATTCCAGTATCACAAAATTCCAGTGTGATGTTGTCACAGTAGGATTGAATAAAAAAGAAGTATGACATTGTAATGTGGAACAGAGCTGCAATGATCACGCCAGAAGAGCAAGTGAAGGACGGAATCCCTCCATTTATGCATCAGCAACTACGTGGTTATTTAACTTTGGACTAGAAAAATCAAATTAATTATTCCAGCAGAATGATTGTAAAACATGTAAGGCCCAAGTCAAATAATCTAATAAGAAAAGCCCAGAATACATATTTTTCCCTTCAAAATATAGATCTGCTATGGGGAAAAAAAAAAAAAGCAGATGTATATTCACATGCTGTGCTGCACAAAGAAAGTACACCAAAAATATAAAACCATAAAAACCTAAGCAAAATATACTTTATTCTCTTATTCTAGTTGAAACTTAATATTGCAAGGCAGTCCATATGATACAAAACACAACTATAGGACCTCAAACATATGATATTATACACCATGCTGCCAAAATAACCACAATATCTTTTGATGATGTTGCCCTGCGATAAGGATTCTTACCCACCTAAAATATGAGATTTCTTCTTATACGATCTAACAAACAACATGGTGCATTGCAGGCCAATAATAGATTGAACCAGCAAACAAAAGGGAGTAATAATATGGTAGAGATATTATAATAGGGCGATGTGATCAAAGATGTATGATCAGAAAGTGACTAGAGGGGATCCACTGCAGTGGACATCAGACACTTCAGACAACCGTTGCCTCGGAGACAATGTGTTGCTAGCAGCAGCATCAACATCAACATTGATAATGCTTTTCCTCTTTTGAGAATCAGACTTCTGCTTCCCCTCCTCGGGCGAGGAGAGCTCCACTTCCTTGGATATCATAGCTTGAGCTTCGGCAACAATTGATGCATCATCTTCTGCAGCATATAGAATCCTCTTCATCGCTGCAACCACCTGCGACGGATATTTAAAACTAATGAACATTCATAAAAACTAATAATTCCTTTAAAACAAGACTTATGTTGGAGTAGGTACAGGTAGTTTTTCAATATCAGGAGTCTGGCACAAGATCTCAATATCTCTGAGTTTGGCAAAGTAGAAGTCTCTCTCCTTTTCCAAACTATCGACTGATAGCTTCAACTCTGTAATCTGCAGATAGACAAAAGTTCATAAGCCTTTAAATGTCTAAAAGTTTTTCTCATGCCAACATTAGCATAAATGATAAAAAAGTGTCACCTGTTGCTCAAACATGGTGCGCTCTGCTTCGGAGCAGCCAGATTGCCCACCACTTGAAGAAGGTCTAAGTGGCTTAACAGATTGATTTGCTGTGATGGCATGAGCAGCGTCAGTTCTTCTACCATTATGAGCAGATTGCTTGGGTACAGAGGCTGCACTTTTAGTTGATGGTTGTGATGCTGCAGATTTTTTGCTCAACTCTTTACCACCCTTGCATGCCTCTCTTCTTTCCAAAGGATTGTAACTAAATATCACTCAAAAGCAGAAGAATTAGAGAAGAAAGAAAAGAGGAGTATAACTACAATACTGTCTCTACAAAGTCATACAAGAAGAAAATTCTTGAGTGAGTTACAATTTAAAAGAGTATAGCATGTCAATCAACACTTTAAATGATTAACAATTTTAATCAGTAACGTGATTTTACCTCAACAGCTTCATGTTTGTACATTAAGCATTATGCCATTCAACAATTCCCCCATAGAGGGTAGCTATAATTAGCAACGAATTTTACATAAAGCTGCTCAAGCTTCCTACAAAAGGTCTCGTCACTGGGAAACTAAATAGTATCAGAAGATGAGCAAGAAGAAATGTCTCACTACAACTGACAAGGTTTGCAGGGAACTGCAGATTAAGAAATCATGGACCAGGACTAATTGTTCAATAGTTAAAAAGCTTCATCCAAATATCGCAACATGAAAGATTCTACATAAAACAAAATGCGTAAATCAATATTGATTCATACTGTATGGAGCCAAACTCATTCTAAACCAACCTATAGTTTTTAAAAGTCAATGTGAACAGAATGTAGCCTAATCAAAGTTGAATATATCATTTTCTAATGAGGGGTTCATCATTCAGCGTAGAGGTTAAATTAAACATATTTAGAACCCAGAAATTACCTATTCATTTGTCCTCCTCCATTAGCACAATCACAATAGCGCTTCATCCATTGCATAAATTCCAAATTGTCCAGAGGCCTACCTTTGACCAGTTTGTTCACCTCTATGTGCTGCAACCAACACAAGAATAAAAAATATATACATTACCATATATCATCATTCCATCCCACAAAGAACGTGAAAGGAAAGGAACTCTCACAAAGTAAAACCTAACAACCATGCGTTTCACACGTCTAAAGACCGAGTCAAATTAGATGGCAAAAAACAGAAAAACTCAAACATAAATCTTCAATTTTCTTTAGCAAAATGTAGATCGGACGAATTGAACAAGTAGATACCTTGGTGATCTTAAGTTTGTTGAAAACATCTTGAAGAACCTTGTAGTTCTGGATCATCTCGTACTCACTCTTGGCGTCGAAATTAACTTTGTGCATCGGTACCATCCCCGGATGAACTGCGTCCATCAGCTGGCAATGGACGGCGCCGGTGCAAGCCTGAAGAGACACAAAGCGCGCGGTAAATTAAATCGATTCATATATTGTGGATAAAATACTTAGGAATGGCTATCGGATCGGATGAGAACCTCTTCCACTTTGGAGAGATTGAGATGGAGAGTAGAATTGATCCACGAGAGAATCTCTGATCTCCCGACGAAGTATGCTGAATCCATCATCCCGATACTGGTCGCCATATTCTATCTCAGAATCGCCTTGGGAATTTTGAATTTTGAACTGGTAATGTTTAGAGAGAGGGGGAGGGGAAGAGCCTCTTTTAGAGAGAGAAAGAGAGCCGTTGAAAGAGCTTGTTTGAAATGAGGTGTGAGCGGGATAATTTCTTTTTTTGTAATTCAAATCCTCAGGGCTTGAGCCTTTTAGGTGTGTTAATGGGCTGGGCTTTTAAACCCAATTGGTAAGCACTAGTTACATGACTTCCATCTAATATCGACTACTAGAGTATTTTGGAGGGGAACGTTGATGATTTGTAACGTTTTCTTGGGAGTGTACTAATTTAAACTTTAAATACAGGGTACAAAATTTTAATGGCCAGGATGGAAATTTTCTTGGACAGATCTTTTCGCTCATTTTTACTTCAATTATGAATAATATTATCATGTACTCTTTCCGTCCCATAATAGATGGTTCATTTTTTTGGGCCACGTGATTTAAGGAAAGAAAAAACAATTTAAATGATGTAAAGTGAAAAAAGTTTCCTAAAAGGGAAACGCATAATTTATTATAGGACAACCCAATAAAAAAATACAAGTCATCTATTATGAGATGAAGGTTTGATATGATAATAATTTTTACTATTTTCCACTTTGACAAAATATGAGATAGAAAAAGTAGAGACCACTATTTATATTATCTCTCCTTTTCTGCTTATGATTAATTTACAACTAAAAAGAAGACATTCTAGAAGAATTAGTCCTTTTTTATTTTTAAACCTTAAAATGGAGACACTATGAGTCTATGACACAATAAATTGATGATCATGATTGTTTTAATTTAAGAAATTAAACGCTACAACATGTCAGTAAATCTTATCCATACATACACTGTGCCTACAATCAATCAATAGCATGAAGAAGAAAATGAAGACGACGGAAATCTCTCGAGCGCTTGAAGCGCCTCCTTCATGGATGGTCTCTTCTGCGGCACCGGCGAAATACAACCGTACCCTAATTTAAGCAACCCCAACAAGTCCTCCTCTTTCCCTTCCATGTCAGCACGGATAGCGACGTCGGCCATCCTAGACACTTTCCCCTTGTCCTCATCCGACGACGTGGAGGCCGCAATGGCTAGGGCGGGCCCCGCTTCGTCGGACACTATGACTTTGCCCGTTAGCAATTCTAGTAATACTACCCCGAAGGAGTAGACGTCCCACTTGGGGGTGGGCTTGAGGCTCCGGAGCGACTCGGGGGCGTGATAAGGCGACACGCCCATAATGCTCGGGCTGGGGCTCGGGGTGGCCCCGCTGGCATAATCTTGGAAGCTGTCGCGCGAGGCCGTGGACCTCTTGCTGCCGAAGTTTCGGGCTGAGCCCCCGGCCTTAGAGCTACTATTGTCGCAAGTGACGAGGCGTTGGAGGCCGAAATCTCCTATTTTGGGCTCCATGTCCCAGCCCAATAAGATATTGCTGGGCTTGAGATTGCCGTGCACGTGTTTCTTCTCGTGGATGTAGCACAGCCCGCGGGCCACGCCTCTGGCTATCTTCAGCCGCATTTCCCAGGGTAAAGGACAAGGTGAGGAGCCAGCTTTCCCTGAGATTTACACACCACACCGCAGGTTAGCATGCAGCAGTATCCTACTCACAATTTCGAGGAAGTATTGCAATTCATATTTCAAATCTACTTTAATGATAATTCAATACGGAAGAGATGAGAAGTAGTAGTAAAAGTCGCGCACTACAAGTCGGAGCTGGACTACCAAATAAACTGGTGGTGGCACTGCAGAGAAAAAGAGAAGCATTAAATACAATAAGTTTTAGTTACAACAACTCCACCGCTCCAATTCAGCCTGCCCACGTTAACAAAATACGTGCATTTCTCTGAGGCAACTCGTACACAATAATTCAAGTCATAATATTAATGGGGCCATTCCATAACTCGTACATTCATACACCCAACATTTTCAGCTATTCAATCAACAATATTGCAAATTTCATTAAAACATGCGCGAAATTCAATTCATTTTCGCAAAACCAATCAATAATTGTGCTAAAAATTTGAAACAATTAAACAACTTACTGTAACGAGCGTTAGCAAGGCTAGCATTGGGGACGAATTCATAGATGATGAGCTTCTCCTCGACGCCCCAGTAGAACCCTCGGATCCGAACCAGGTTGGGGTGCACCAACTTGGCGATGATCCGAACCTGGTTGTGGAAATCCCTAAACCTCTCGACGCCGTTTTCCCCAATGCGGCGCACGGCCAGCGTGGTGCCGTCCTCCAAAACAGCCTTGTACATGATGCTGGAGCCTGACGCCCCCAGAATGTAGGCTGACGCCTTCAGCAGCGTCTCCAGCTCCAGCTCCTTCTCCCCGTCCACAGTCACCAGAGCCCCGTTCTTCTGCTCCTGTGCTGGCGGCGCCGCAGCAGCTTCCCGCTGCTGGTTCTCGGCCTCGCTGTCGGAGGTCGTGGACTCCGAGGTCGCCTCGGCGGTGTCGTCCGCAGCTGCGTGGCGCTGCTTCTTTAGGCAGGTCCAGCCGCCCAGCCAGTCGGATTCCTCCGAGGAGGAGGAGGACGCCCAGTCAAAGTCTGCGGCGCTTTCCGCCTCCTTTTTCGCGGCTTTCTTTTTCTTCAACTTGTACACGTACGCGAATATGGCCAACAGGATCCCGATTCCCGCCACGTCTCCGGCCACGATTCCTAATATTGTCCCCGTCCGCAGCCCGCTCGCCTTCCCCTGTGGCGGGGCGGACGTCGCCGGGTTCGAGGTGATGGTTTTCGGTATGGCGGCGATCGCCGGCGGGGAGTCCGTCACTGAAGTGTTAGGTATGGCTGCTGCTGAAGATGGAATGGGGCACAGGTTTCTCAACGGCTTCCCGCATAAGTTAGTGTTGCCGGAGTAAGAGTCGCTCTCCTGGTTGGAGAAGAGGTCGGAGTCCGGAATCGGACCGGTTAGCTCGTTGGAGGAGAGATCGATGGTGGCATTCGCGGGGATTCCGGCGGCGAATTCCTCCGGGATTTCGCCGGAGAGTCTGTTGAAGGAGACATTCAGGTATTCCAGATTGGCGCCGCCGAAATTTTCAGGCAGTGAGCCGTTAATCAAATTTGAAGACAGATCCAAGAATTTAACCGAGTTGAATCCAGTGGGAATCGAGCCGGAAAAATAGTTACTTCGCAAGGAAACAGCCGTTAAGTTCTGGAGAGTGGAGAGATTCGGTGGGAGGTTGCCGGCAAGGGCATTATCCGAAAGGTTCAGAAGTCGGAGATTCCTTAAGTTTCCGACGAGCGGCGGCAGTTCGCCGGAGATCAAATTATTGGAGAAATCGAGAATTTGAAGCTCGGAGGCGGTGAAGAGGGAGGCAGGGATGGAGCTGTTGATGGAATTGTTGGAGAGGTTAAGGGTACGGAGGTGGGTGATGGTTCCGAGATTGGCAGGGATTGATCCGAGAAGCGCAGAATTGGGGAGAGAAAGGGCCGTGACTCGGAAATAGGCGTCGGCGGAGCCAGGGACGCCGCAGGTGACGCCATTCCACGAGCAGGGCGTCTCGTCGCTGAAATTCCAGCTCTGCAAAACTCCCAAGGGGTCGCTCAGAACGCTATACTTGAAGGAGAGCAGCACCACGCCGTCACTGTTCAGCCCCAACGTCTCCGCCCGAATAAGAAGCACCGCCGCAAGAATCCTCCACCGCCACAAACGGAGAAGCTCAGGGTTTACGGAGCTCATGGTGTCATAAACTGTTGCCGCATCTCTAATTTTCTTAAGAGGGAGAGAAAAGAGAGAGAGAGAGAGAGTGAGGTGGCAAAACAACTGAGATTTATGGCATTACAACGAGAAGGGACCATGTGAAAGAGAGGAGGTAAATTTTTTTTAATAAAACAATAAAAAATAAAGAAGGAAAAATGGGAAGAGGCACAGCTCACCAGAAAACAAACTTTCTCACCAAAATGCTCTGTTACAGACGTTGATGATGGCATTAAATTAATGGTGGGGATAAAAGAAAGGACTGAATAAAATGGATAATTAATTAATGCAGCTCCTCTTTATGATTTGACACTAATTGGAAAAAGGGGGAGATCTTGTTGTTGAGTATTTTAGTTGCGAAATCAGAGATGAATGTGGGAGGAATAGCATCTTTGCTACATGACACTAAGATGGAGTCAAGAATTCTTCCATGACAATAATACTATTAATTGTATTGACTTTACCAAAAGGGATCCAACTTGTAGATTATTGGTTTCGTTTCTGTCTTATGTTTCCTTTTATAACATGGGATGTTACATTGCAACAACACTAGAATGTGTTGCATTATTATAAATCTTGTCATCACAAAATAGATCTACTTGACAATCTCATAAATTTGTGTTCCTCGTTATCAAAAGAGCCTCCGGAGTTGGAATTGATTCTCATAAACTAATTCTGAGATAAGTAAAGATAATCTACATAAAAAGGCAAATTTTATTAATTAAATCTGTAGGTTGATGAAATTTTGAACCTGAGATATTTGTTGATTGGTGTAGTGTCGGCTGCAATAGTAGCATGCCACACTTTGTGTTTCTGCTTTCTTTTCAATTCTTGGAACTACTTGGTATCTACTACTTTCGTGTATCACTTGATTGACCATTTCTTTTGCACAAATTAAATGCTCCTGTGGAAAGGAGCCAAATTATTTCATTTTTTAGTCTTGATTTCACGTTTTGTTTTTATGTTTCAGAATGGGTGTAATCTGTTTGTGTTTTTCAATTTAGCCTAAGACATACCCTACATGGAACGTCAAGATGAATTTTCAAATTTACTAGCTATTTCTTGTTTTCTCATAGACCTATTATTATTAAACTTACTTTAGAATTCATGGAATGAGATATAGTAGAACCTTTATTCTTTCATTATACTACATAAATCATACTTTTCTTTAAGGAAAAGACAAATTTATTATTGTAAATTTAAGTGTACAATATCTAAATCCCACAAAAAAAGAAATCGAACTTTCAGATCATTACATTTTATGGAAAAGATAATGAAGTTATTCCACATATATAAGTTGCTGCTGGCAGAGTTACCCTCATTTGGTGTTTGTGATAATAGATTTTATAATAATAATAATAATAATAATAATAATAATAATATATTGATAAGTGGAAAATTGTTATAAATATCTGTAAAAGATAAGGGTTTAAAAATTAAATTAGATATGGGTACTTTTGAAAAAGGAAAGTGTCTAATTTTGTGAGACGTACTAAAATGAAGAAAAAAAAATGCGTCTAAAGGTGAGAAACAGAAAAAGTATATATTTTCAAGACAATTTCGGATCATGCAAAAATGAATAATTCAGATTGGTTTATACGGATACTTTACATTTCATCCGAACTCAAAATGCATCATGCCTCTTCAGACTTTGGTACGGAAAAACAACATGAAATATTCAATGCATCTGTCAATTTTAAATTAAGACCGAACGCAAAAGGCCGGTATTTTTGGGTGACTTTCCTAATACATATATTTTCTTTGCCGATTCATTCTCCGACAAAAAACATAAAACATTCCACTCAATAAATAAAATAAAATAAAATAAATAAAAAACAACATAAAAACATTGCATTATGTCATGACTCATGTTATTCTAATGTTTTATATCTCCAAAAAATGAACAATTTATATTAAGGAGTCTTTTTGCAAAGTGCTTATCTTGTTCTTTTTGCTTTTCGATAGATTCTTAAGAATAGGTTCTTATTCTCCAAGAATTCTCAATCTTTCATTATTAGATATAGATAACCCCATATCTTAATATGTGGTATTCTACTAACTATATATGGCGTTACAACTTTGGTCAATAAGAAAAATGAAATTCTATTACCAATTACTAAATGAAAATTATATAAATCAGACGTTAATTTACAGTTGAAAATATCTTTGAAAGTTACATGAGACTATTTTTCAAAATAAGTGGTGAAAATCATTTTCATCATCGGTATGTTTCTCCGAATACTTGTTCCACATAACAGCTAAATTAACTACAAACACTATCCAAAATAATTCCATTTTATTCTTAGTAGAACGATATTTTTCTACTTTCAATCTTAATTTACTCAATGGGAAACTCAACCAGTAGCCATTTGCTGATCACCTACTTCAATTGGCTTGTGTCAGCTTTAATTATTTATTAACCTCAACAGTAAAGTACATGAAATTTCCAGCTTGAAAGGTGTATTAGGATTAACAATTGGGATTAGTGATGTATAGTTCTAATCTATTTCCTTAGATTCCATCAAATGGGAAAAAGGAAAAAGAAGGTCACTTTTTTATGAGGATTTCCTTTTCAAGTCACAAAATTTTTCACCATGTTTCACTTTCTCTCCTTTATCAGCTATATGCCCATCTCAAAAGAAAAAGGTAATTATGAGAGAGTTTGTGTGGAATGCAAAAGAGGAATAATTGAAAGTCCGCTCCACTAAGCAATCAACACTTTATTTAGAATCAATATAAAAACAATCACAATGCAATAGTGAAGTATAAATTAAATTCTCTAGAAAAATTACAAGATGCGATCTATATAATATTCCTGCTAAAAAAATTGCTTCCCAGCGGTCAGGTCAGTGGTGGCCTTAAAGCCGTTAATTAGAAAGTTGCACTATTCGTCAAAAAATACAGTTGGACTATCAATTGTGGGAATATCAAAATTTTGTAGTTATACATATTCTTCATTTGTTTCTGCAAATGAAATTTTATGTAACTACTATTTCTTTACTTGTCACGTTATTGAGATGCATCCAAAATAAATATGTTAGGGTTAGATAAGAGGTATGACCGCCTAAAGACAAATTCGAGAGGACCTTAAAAGATATGCATTATCATTATATTTGAAAAATGGACAATTAAGTTTATTTTGGAGTGCTTATAAGTTCCAACAACTTAAAAATTAATCAAAATTTTATAAGTTGACTAGTCGTACAATATTTTCAAGTTCAAATTTAATGTTTTGGTAATTCGAAGATCGATATTGAGGTCCTTTAAAACAATTAAAATACTATATTTTTTAATTTTGAAATAATATGTGAGCCAAATTATACATCTATATATATATATATATGGGTGAGTTATGGTGCGAAATATTCATTTAGCACATCTTTCATATGTGTGTAGCACTATTAGTATTACTATTTAGCACAGAATTAAATATATGAGTTTAACACATATTTCATTATTTCTTAACACAGATTCTCTAGCACAAACAACACAAACCCCTAGCACAAACATCACAAACACTTAGCACAATCTTTGCGTAGCACATGGAGCACAAACACTTAGCACTATTGAGTGTAAATCTCCACCATTGATCTAACCCATCAAAGGCCCAGATTCATTTCTATTTCCTACGAAATTTATCTTTCCTACCTGAACCTATCCAATGGAATCACTACCAAGATTAGTTTCCAGCATTTTTTAACTTTCCTTTTAAATTTGTGCTATTGATTGTAAATTTTTCCATTTACAAATACTAAACAATATAAATCAACAAACTCTATCTACAAAGTAGGAGGCTTTTGCAATTTAAAAAAATTAGTTTGATTTAATTTTATTACCTGGTTCGATTTTATTAGAATTTAACTAATTAATTAAATAAAATTTGAAAATGATAAATTAGTTAAATTAAAATAAGATCGAACCGATTAATAAAAGTAAACCAACCAGTTTTCTAAAATTGCGAAAACATCCCTATTTGTTGATTTATCTTTTTCCGATTAAAAAAATTATATATATGAAATAAATGGAAGCCAGTTAGCTCTTAAATGTAGAAAGTCAACATATATTACGAAAGTTATCTATTATACTATTATTATACGCAATTTTGATAGAATAAATAGTGGCTGTATGTGAGTTCATTCTCACACGGTGACTAAGATGATTGCATGATTTTGTTTATTTTGTTTTTAAGTTCTTTGTTCTTTCTATCCATAAAATTCTATATTATGATTCATAGTAGATATTTATCTATACAATCATATTTATGCAATATATCATAGTTATATATATTATCAATAAATGTAATTACTAAATTTGATATTATTATAAGAGATCTGCACAAATTGCACAAGATTCCCACGATAGCTTCAATTCGTTATATGATGACCACTCGGAAGTCTTTGCACATACCAAACAACTTGTGGTTATTGAATTATCGGTTGCGCAACGAGAAGTTAATAGAGTGGCTCATAACTTATCTCATTTTGCTATTATCTCTCATCTTGACTTCTTAATATTTTCCATTAAAGCGATCTTCATAATTTGTTAGAGGACCTTCAGTATTGGAAACTTGTACATTTTTATTATAACTTTTTATAATACATTTGACATTTATTTTATACATAAAGAGTATATTTTTTAAAACGTTTTTGTGCCTGCCACGAGGTACAAATGCTAGCTAAGTTTAAACTGAACTACATTTTTTGTGAAATTAAAGCATTGTTAATATTACCTTTTATACTATCTAATACATTCATAAACTTCTTTATCTTTATGTAGTTTGATTTTATTATAATCAAGACGCTTACTATATATGTTACTATTGAATACAGCATCTAAAAACCTAACGCTGGGTGGAGATTTTACATGACAATTGGGATCTTAATGTTCTATAATATCAATTCTCAATCAAAATAAAATATTCTATAATATCTCAGACGTTGCTATCTATTGCGATCGCTTAATGCCGTTTTATGACAGTTGGGATGTTTACTTGGCATTATTTGATTGGATTGAGTAATTTTATCCTGATTAATTAATCCATTACTTCTATCATTAAATTGCCAACGAGTGATATACTACTGATCGGTCTTTTTGTAATAGATTTTGGGGTAGTTCGTGGATATAAATCTAGTCCAAGAGAGACAACTATGGTGGGTCTGCCGAGAAAATTGAGTTTTGTAGGCGTAGTTTGAATATTTATTAAGAGTGCGATTTTTAGGCAGAATTAAATTAAGTGAGAATAAAATGGATTTTGGAATAAAATGATGATAGAAATGAAATTTAAAAAAAATGATTTTTATTGTTAGTATGTATAAGGTAAAATGAATAAGAATGAAAATGTTAAGATGAACGAAATAACCATTGTTTTTGTAATTTATACTCCCTCCGTCCATCAAAGATATGCCACAATTTCTTTTTGGTACGTCCAATAAAAATATACTATTTTTCATTTATAGGACTCACACAACTCTCAATATCAACCACACATTTTAAAGTTAGTGGTGGACTCCTATGCATCAATGTATATATACATCATACTATTTAAATCCATCTCTTTCTACCCTCATCACCCTTGATCATAACAAGGTGATGTATATATATATCGAGGCACGAGAGTTGTTGCCTTAAAGTTATATTTTCTCCAGTCACACACTATCAAATTATTTTTGATGGACGGAGGGAGTATTATTATTATTGTTATTGTTGTAACTTTAGTTATTATTATTGTTGATATTTTTAATTTTATCATTATCATTATTAATTACTGATATTATTAATATTATATTATTTATTTTATTACTAATATTATTATTATTATTATTATTTTAATATA
>JAYJMF010000073.1:3934913-3949428 GCA_036873715.1 Salvia sclarea
GCTCGCTCCGGGTTCGCCTTCGGCTCCCCCTCGCTCGACTCATGGCTTAAAATAGGAGCGGCAAACAATTGGCCTAACGTTAGGCCGGCCTAACGCAAATATGTGTCATAAGCTAAATTGATAATTGTGAATTTATTGAATCAAGCGGAGAATATAGCATATTATAACAAGAGATTCCGAAAGCTATGAGCCACGCCAAAATAATCTTACCCCAAACTTCTAACTTTATTCTCTCTCTATTTTCTCTCATCCAGAATTGAGTGAATCTATGTGTCAAACGTATTAAACACAACTTATACAAGCTACAAATAATAAGTTGTTGAAGGATAACCGCTCCATACAACCAGCTGCAGGCCCCAATAATCACCCTAACAAACTTAACTAAATTTGTAACTTAGACCCTCAAGAACCTGACTTTGTTAATGAGTACCCGATCGTTGTTGTAGTTTCTGTTGTGACAACATTCAACTGGATACTTTTGCGGACAGAAGGAGTATAATAGATTTCAATAATAATTGTATGCAGTGGATCAAATATAGATTGTACCACTTGATAAATTCTATTGTAGAATATCCTCTTCACACTAATATACTTTAATTTAAATTTTATCATAGTAATACAAAATAGATCCATAAAAGTTTATGTATATCGATTTTTTTCTTTTTTATATTAGGATTCTTTAATTTGATTCTGTCGGATCATGACGGCCTCATTTGGCACATATGTTATTCCAAAAGCATTAAATGAGGAGGGTGTTGTTATATCAAGCAGGTTTGGTTGAGATAATTTGAAGATTCACACATTCTGCAACAATCATAGGCTTTTTAAACCATAGACGTGTATAGTGTCAATATTTATAGGGACAATGTAGTTGTTAATTGTATACTCCTATATATGTAGTATATAGTTGATTGAATATGTCACGATCATATGCTTAAGAATCTGGACCTATTCCCACTACTTTATGAGTTAAATAATAACAATAATTTTATACTAGTAACAAGTGCAAATGAAATTTGCATCTATCTATAATCTAGGTAGCCCATTCCCACCCAACTATGAACAGTTACACGTATCCCATACTGATGAAACATTGAAATTATTAGTACTTGTTGCTCTCCTTTTTTTGGGATGTCCGATTGCTTTCGCGTAACCCAGTCTTTCTTCGATTTGATTGTTGTTGAATAATTAGGCCATCACACATATCCACTTGTATAAGGGGTCAAATTAAATTCATTCGTAATAAAACCTAGGAATTTTTTGAAATCACAACTTTCATTTCATGTAGAGTACGTATGTATATATAGTTTTCCAGTTCTATCTATAGATCTTTTATTTCATTTTTTTTCATGGTTTTTGTGAGTAGTTCATTTATTTAGTGTCTTACTGATATGAAAACAGGGAAACGAATGTGTTAACTGTAACCATATTGGCAAAAATGTTATCAAATAGTCAAATAAGTTTTCAATTAACGAATATTACTTTAACGACCTTTTGTACCATCTTTATCAGGAGCTATAGATGGGTGAAAGAGAAAACTTCCTACCAATGTCACATGATTAACATCATAGTATTTAATAATGAAAAGTCGATGGATAATTAACGACATGTATGATAGAATTATCCATTTTTTGGGAGTACTGGATATTGATTTTTAAACATTTCGTTTGTGGTAGCACATATACATTCAATTAACACTATTAATTGGTATAACAATTAGGAGAGAACGAAATAAGATTTTGTCCTTAAGTGTTAGAAATAAATCCGAACCATGAATGTTTTCTATTCCTTATAATCATTATAGAAGAAAGTATTATTGCATTCTCGAGGGGTTTTTCCCTGTTGGGCTTTTTCCTGGATGTTTAAATGAGATTCGGTCCTTTGAATATTTGATTTGTGATTTTTTTGGATTTAGGTTCTATATTTGTCTTCACTTAATTTCATATGATAGTATAACAAATGAATATTATCATGAAAAAGCATGACTTATATATGGACATAACTTAAATTCCTGTTCAGCCGAAGCCGATCGTATAATGACACAAAGTAAGTAGGGGTTGGGCCCAATAAATATAATATCTCATTATCCACATCAACATTAATTTTTTAAAGAAAAGTAGATCCACAAATATATGAAAAATACGGTACTAACTCGAGTTAAAAATCCATCCTCCAAAAAGTTCGAATATCCTGTCAAAATTCCCTGAAAAAAAGTGAGTAACAACACCTCCTAGATGGGCGGTTTGCTGCGAATTATATACAGGAATTAAAATGAAATTGAGTATCTAATTAATAATGTAGGTTTAAATTCAGTTCTCAAATGATGACCCACACTATTTCAAATTTTGAATGTAATTACTACCAAATAATGAGAGGACAATACTTCCAGTAGCAAGAATCTTTGACCTAAGATAGGGCTAAACAATAATCTAAATGTTATTACTAGCAACTAGCTTTCTTCGAATGAGACTATTTGGAATCATTATTGATAGATAAATTAAAATAATGTGCCGTCCAATTAAACTTTCACTCCTGCCTATGTTTTCTTTAGTTTAGAAACGTACGAAGTGAAATTATAATTATTTTTTTTCAACAAATCCATGTATGGAACGAACTATACGCGCCCACTAGGACAAGATCCACTTGCTTTGAATTGGTGAGACAAATTCCACGCCCTTCTAATGAAACTTGAAGTCAAAAACTTAAAATATTTATATCAAACCTTTATCAAGTAGGTAATTTTACGTTTTAAACAAAACTAACAATAAAATAATTGAAATATCTAGTGACCTAAATATGAGGAGAGAAACATGAATAAAATAATAAGGCGATGAAAACTATGGAAACCGTGATTGTAACCACCACTTAAGGTTGTACTATAATGAAAAAGCTATCCCACATAGAGGTATAAAGAATTCCGTATCATTACTTGACAAATAGTGTACCTACAAACACACAAATTCTAGCTGCCTCGCTAATGACAATATTGCCCAAGATGTCCACGTGATTGCTTCCCCATCAATTCCTTTTCGTATCAGCTCACAATTATATCCCCTCATTATTTCTATTTACCAACTTTATGCACCCATTCTATTTATTGAATTTTAATATATGAACATCATGATCACGGTAAGTCATATCAATCATTATTTGATAATATACAAAACTAATATGAAACTGATGGGATAAAATATACACGATAAAATAACATTCTCCACTAAACTTATCATGTATGATATTAAGATTTGCAATATTTATGTATCCAATTCGATAATTTAATGTGTGTAGGGTGATGATAGGCTATAGGCGAGCAGTCTACAGCAATTTCCGGGGAAATAAAATTTTGATCTCTCTATTATATTTGGTAACAGAAACTACAATATCGTCTAATATATAGACGGGGACCTCTGCTTAGAAATTCTGTTGTTTGTTGTTTTGATTATTTTTTAATGGAATGGGATTTTACTGATTTTTCGATTTCGCCGGCAGCCTATCATTGCCCCTAGCCAACAAAACTTAAGGCCAGACAAAAGAGCCAGAGCTGGAAAATGATTACGTGGATCCGATGTGGGCCCATGTGTCCCCTGCAGATGAGCCAAGATGGCGTCACGTGGCCCCACGCTGCCACCCCTCGGTGCTACATTTTCTAGGACACATACGTTTCAAATGTCCGAAAACAGCAATGCCCATCCAAACAAAAGACGAAAAAAGGATAAAAAGTCCGGCCTCCACGTGTGCATCCAACGTGGCTTGTGGCTACGAAACTCCTCCATGATCGCCTCGCTATATAAACCCGCCTTTCGCCCATCCTCAAAAATCACACCACACCAACATCAACTTCATTTCCCACAAATTATTAAATCTTCCCATCCCTTTCTTCTCCAATTTTATAGCTGTGTTTGACCATGGCTGTTGACTCTTCTCCCCCGCCGGTGAACGAGAAATTCGCTAAGACTCTCGATTTCATCGAGGAGATGACCAAGAGCACGGATCCCCAGCAAGAGAAGGTGCTCGCCGAGATACTCGCGCAAAATGGCGACACTGAATACCTCCAGCGCTTCAATCTCGGCGGCGCTACAGACCGAGACGCCTTCAAGTCTAAGGTTCCGGTCGTCACGTACGAGGATCTTCAGCCGGAGATCCAGCGCATCGCCAATGGCGACCGCTCCCCCATCCTTTGCTCTTACCCCATCTCCGAATTTCTTACTAGGTAAATCTTCCCACAAAGTTTCTTCTCTCTTGTGTTTCGGATATTTTGTTTGCTTTAGTTTCCTAAAAAAGTGCATGTATATATGGTTATAAACTCATATTGCATCGCACTATATACACGGCTGGTAATTTAGGATTTTATCTACATGATCTGATTCATCCGTAATTTGCGTATATGGGATGATTTGATGGAATTTTGCTGATTTTAAGCGATCCTATGCAAAATTAGGAGATAAAACGTTTCTATCTAAATAAAGAAATACTAGTAAATGAGACATAAAATCACTTTTTATGCAGTTCCGGAACATCAGCCGGTGAGCGGAAGCTGATGCCGACTATTCGAGAAGAGATGGACCGCCGACAGCTGTTGTACAGCCTTCTTATGCCGGTTATGAACTTGTGAGATATCCTAATCTATCTTTTCTTTATCACTCATAACTTTACATGTCTAGTTCATATCAATCTTGAAAAGCCAAATTTCTTTCTCTAAAAAGGCCATGCAAAATTAATTTGAAACCCTACTATACCTAGACTTTAAAAGTAAGTATAATCCTTGTTGTCTGGTGGCAGATATGTCCCCGACCTAGACAAAGGGAAAGGTCTCTACTTCCTATTCATTAAGGCTGAAACCAAGACCCCGGGCGGTCTGGTCGCTCGACCTGTTCTGACGAGCTACTACAAGAGCGAGCAGTTCAGGAACCGGCCGGTCGACCCCTACAACATCTACACCAGTCCGGATGAGGCCATTCTCTGCGTTGATTCTTTCCAAAGCATGTACACGCAGATGCTCTGCGGCCTCCTCATGCGCCAAGAGGTTCTTCGCGTCGGCGCCGTCTTCGCCTCCGGGCTGCTCCGGGCCATCAAGTTCCTTACTCTCAACTGGCGGCAGCTCGCCCACGACATCTCCACCGGCACACTAAACCCTAAAATCACCGACATCTCTATTCAGGAGCGCATGGCTAAGATTCTGAACCCCAATCCTGGTCTTGCTGAGTTCATTATAAGTGAATGTGAGGGTGAGAATTGGGAGAGGATAATCCCTCGGATCTGGCCTAATACCAAGTACCTTGACGTGATTGTGACCGGCGCCATGGCGCAGTACATCCCGCTCCTCGATTTCTACAGCGGCGGCCTCCCGCAGGCGTGCACGATGTACGCCTCTTCGGAGTGCTACTTCGGGCTGAACCTGAAGCCAATGACGAAGCCGTCGGAGGTGTCGTACACCATCATGCCAAACATGGGTTACTTCGAATTCATCCCCCACGATCCGGCCAAGCCGGTGGAGCTCTCCAAGGCCTCGCCGCCGCGGCTGGTGGAGCTCGCCGACGTGGAGGTCGGGAGAGAGTACGAGCTGGTGGTGACCACCTACTCCGGGCTGTGCCGGTACCGCGTGGGCGACGTGCTCCGCGTGACCGGGTTCCACAACGCGGCGCCGCAGTTCAAGTTCATACGGCGGAAGAACGTCCTCCTCAGCATCGACGCCGACAAGACCGACGAGCTGGAGCTGCAGAGGGCGGTGGAGAACGCGGCTGCCCTGCTCAAGGAATTCGACGCCACCGTGGTGGAGTTCACCAGCTACGCCGACACCACCTCCATTCCGGGGCACTACGTCATCTACTGGGAGCTTTTCGTGAAGGATGCGTCGAACGCACCGAGCGACGGCGTTCTGGCGGAGTGCTGCCACGTGATGGAGGAGTCGATGAACACGGTGTATCGGCAGTGCCGGGTGGCGGATAACTCGGTGGGCCCGCTCGAAATTAGAGTTGTGAGGAGCGGAACGTTTGAGGAGCTCATGGATTACGCCATCTCCAGAGGCGCGTCGATCAATCAGTACAAGGCTCCCAGGTGCGTGAGCTACACGCCCATCGTCGAACTGCTCGACGCCAGAGTGCTATCGGCGCACTTCAGCCCCACTGCGCCACGCTGGACGCCGGAGCGCCGTGCTTAAGATATATACATATATAGTGTTTGGAATAAAGGTTGCGTTTGGTTAGCTGCCAACAAGCGGACATGGCGTTTGGGGCTGTCGGCCAAAACAAATCATTCTTCTCTTCGATTTGGATTGTGACCGATCTCGCTTTTTTACAAAATCTGTTTATTTTTGTGTTTTTTTTTGTATTTCAAATTTTTGTGCGTAGATTCAAATAATCTATATGTGAATTGTGAAAGATGCTGAAAGGTTTGTCAAAAGTTGGGAAGAAAGGCGTATAAAGTGTTTATTAATTTGATGAGTATAGCGTATTCACTGCTGAGCATATCCAAGATTCTCCCGTGAAAGCTATCATATTTAGGCTCTTTCTCCAGTAGTGTGTTTGTGACAATTATTTAGTGTTATGCCAAAATGCATATGCATATGCAAGACATTATTGTTTCAGCATGTGCAATTAGATCGATTAATTACTAGTAAAATATGCCCCCCTCCTATTTTAACATGACGTTCCTTGTAACAAAAAAATGGCGATTCCCTCACTCCAAGGGCCCCCATCCCCAGCCCGACAAGAATTATAGGAGGTTAAATCATAATAACTCAACGGTCATTGGGTGGGAGGAACCGTACCTGGTGCCCATAAAACTCCCACACTTTGCTGCCAGAACTCGAACATATGTTGATCGAATATATTTTCGCGAGGTAGTTAATAAGCTATGGGAGCACAAAGAGGACACGAGGGATTTAACGTGGTTCGATCTATTGAGATAGATCTACGTCCACGGAGAGAGAAAGAGAGCTTTTATTGCCAGTATGCGAGAGAGATTACAAGAGTATTAATTAATTTGTTTCTATGGCTTTAGCCTCTATTTATAGATGAGTAGACCGAGTTCTTGGAGAGTTAGATCTCCTCTCGAGGTCTTCTTCTAGTAGGATTCGACTCATTCTCCTAATAGGATTCGTCTTTGAGTTTCACTGTGACTCTTCATGTTTATCTTCAGGTGATCCGAGTCTATGCATGATTTTGTTTGGGCTTCTTGGGCGTTGATGGTTGTAGGTCACAGGTTGGGCCGAGGTCGATGGGCCGAGGTCGCTGGGCCGATCGTCGATGGGACGAGGTTGATGTGCCGAGGTCGCGGGGTCGAGGTCGCTGGGCCGAGGTCGATGTGCCGAGGTCGATGGGCCAAGGTCATTAGGCCGGTATCCTTTGTTTGGCTTGACCTCGGTAGCTTGGGCCTGGTACTTGGGCTTGGCCTCTGGGCCAATATCCTATCATATGTGTATATTAGTGTCATTAAAAAAAATAACAGGCGTGCAAGAGATATATATATATATATGCATGACCTTAGTTGGATGCTATATTGTGGGCGTACTCCCTTAATTGGGCAGGTTGGGTGGTCGCACTTCTAGTATCTATATTCAACCTGTTAGTTTGTTGGGGAGATTTGTTATCTATGCTATGCAATTATTTTCTGGGACGACTGTCACTTAAAGTAATAAATTTTGATCAAGTTATAATTAATTTTGATCTTATTTTTAAAATTTAAAGATAGTTACTTAATTTTAGTTTCATTTTTTTTTCATTTAACATTCCCCCAAAGTTTTCAACGAACCAAACTTTCAAATTCCTCAAATTTTGAGATGTTGATTTGACAAATCAAAGTTGGACTTTAACGGTCTCATAAAGAAGAACAAATTCTCGACATTTGAGATTGACTATAAAGGCCAAAGGTTAACAATAAAAGATCATATAAAGGACGAAAAATTAGTTAAATGAGAATATACTGAGGCGTAAATGCATTTAAAGGGTATGGATTTTAAGGCCAAATTACAATTACAATGCCATTTTTTATCGGAAAAAGGAATATATTACTAAAAAACAAGGCATAAGACATGCCAATCGGGATACAACAAGCACACAGCCACACTGCCGGCGCAACGGACACGACACTCAACAGAAAAACCACGGATTAGAGCCCCACGCTAGAAAGTTTGGCCCAGAAGCAAGTTACATGCGCCAACGAGCAGGACACCCCAACACCAAGTGAAAGACATAATTTCCCCCATGATTTTCTCATGCTTCCACAATTACAATGCCATTTGAAATGTTAGCAAAACAATACCAACTTTTTGTAGATGTTTTAAATACGATCGGACCAAACTTTGACAAATTTATCAAACTTTTGATTTTAAACAATTTTTCGTTCGAGCCTTTAATTTGAAAATTCATGGATTGATATTTGTCGGGCTTGAGAAGAGCAACATTGGTATACGTCTTGCGTTCTATATTTGCTAAAAGCGACGAATTTCTCATGGAACACTAACATATCCAACAAGTACAATTAATAGTGCAGATTTTGCAAAATCCGTCGTGGGTAGTAAGTATATATACTAAACCATTGGGTCTCTTGTTTGTACCATGACATTCTAATGTGAGGATATGCATGTGTGATTAAGAATTACTATCCAATGAAAATATGAATTTCCAATAATAATTTATTAACCTTAATTGACCAACTTAAAAGAGAATGAGGATGGCCCCTTTTTGTATCTAGGTGTTCGGGTTTGTTTTTGGGTAAAAGAGATTTTCTTTTTATAATTTTGAAATGAATGAACATAGATTGGGCGGGCCATTGGGGATTGATTTGTGTCTTCATTGTTAGCAACATGGGCTGGGCTCAGTGTTAAGTATATTTGGGCTTAATGCCACTATACTTACTTCACCATAAAAGACGCATGAAAATGAGCTAGTGGTAGCTCAAACAAGCCCTCTCTCAATATTTGTTTAAAATTTGGATATCCATCGGTTTCAATATAAACAATATTCTCATCAAACTCCAATTATCCATCGGTTTCAATATAAGATGAAAATTTTTAATGTTTAGCTTAAACCTACCAAAAATCGATTGGCCGGGACCGATCATATGCTAGCCTGACCGTTTTGGGTGTTTTTGACCGCCAGGGGCCCCACGGCCCCCCACCCAATGCACCACGGGATATTTCTTTGTTATTACATTATAGGATAAGACTAAATAATTAAACATGAAGATGAACTTATAAAATTATCTTCTTTCCCATTTTTTTTGTTTTAATCATTGTTGAGTGGAACAATTAGGTAGTAGCTCAAAATTTGAAACTACAGGGGACTTATTACGAATAAAAATTTACTCCCTCATCTAGTAAATGTATATCATACATCTGTTATCTCAAAAAATCCACGGGAAGTATCATAGTAGTTTTTATGGACATCCTTTACTTTATCTTTTCATTTTCTATCCTTAAAATCCTCATTTATTTTTACAAAATATTTAGATTGGTCTACCATTCAAATCCCTCTCATACTACTTTATCCAACTTTATTTACTCTTTCCCTTAAATTAAGGGATACCTTTTTCTTAACTTCTATACCAATAAAATGTAAGACATGATTTGTGAATAGATGGAGTATAATTATGCATATCTGAATTATGTTCTTTAACTTTTTATATAGAGTTTTATTTCCAGAAAGGTGAAAAGTAATTCACCAATTTCCTGGCAATGTTATACAATATCTGGATGTTCTGTTCTGCACAGATTTCTACAAGCTACTCTTTCTAACTATAAAAATACATTGGAGCTTTAAAAAGAAGACAATGAATACATTTGATAAACTATAGGATATGCGACGAAAATACTAGGTTATTCTACTTGGTGATGAATTATTCGCTTCTGAAAATGAAATTCAGACTTCAAACTGAATAATCTAAATTATCTAATAGACTAACAGATAATGCGGAATCTATGTTGAGAGAGAGTCTGAGAGAGAGAGAGAGAGAGAGAGAGAGGACGTATGGTCACGCCTGAATAAAACTATACATCAAGCAAATTATTGTCTCACCTCATTAATTCTAATATATAATAATTAATTATCTCGAATATCTTCGTCTCTCAGCATATAAAATATTCTCAACCAATGATTACTTTTCTAATAATTTGAAGCCACTCATATACCCCATTAATTCAGTTATTGTTCTTCATTTGCAAGCCATTCATGATTCCTGAAAATTTGAAATCTTTGCTAAAAGAAATCGATGTTCTAACTTAAATTTAACAATGAGAAAAAATCCGTTTTAATTAATTTGGTAATGACAAATTATATCTACGAATACAAAAATATATATAATGTATAAATGGTTTAAGTGAATCTCCAAATTTGTCTCTAATGAAAGACTATCGTCCACCACTTCGTCACATGTGACATGATGCGTGAAATTTGAATTTGGGAATGTATGACTACACATAATTTGAGTTCAAGAATAATCCTAATTTTCACAAAAGTAAGTAGAACTTGTCTCTATTGTATATGCAGTAACAAAATGAATAGATCACAAATCAATTAAAATTATTTTTTCAAATTAACATAAAAATTTAAAGAGGTGAATATTTTTAGGTCAAATTGACATATAAATTTAAAAGTCACCGGATTTGAACACGCGAACACTCACAAATTTGTTCTTTTATTTGTTTACTTTACATCCTTCTTCCATTCATAGGTGAACCATTCCGGGGAGTGGAGACTAATAACCAAGGAATAATTGATAGAACACGCGTAAAAAATTCACCGATGGGCAATGGCCCACTCAAAATAAAAAAAAAAATATTAAATCACCGTTGTCCCACAATTTTCCAATCAAAATAATTTGATAATTTTATATTCGTTTGGTAAGCAAAATGAAATAAGGTTTGATATTTTAATTATAATATTTTATATTGAGTAAGATATTAATATTATATTTGGTTATATATATATATATATATACATACAAAATTATGGAGTATATTGTAAAAGTTAAATTGTGGTAGAAAAAATAACTAGTTTAATCTATCAACTTATGGCAGGAGCTGGGAGAAAATTAATTGTGTGGGTTCGTTTTTTCATTTGTTTGGATATTTGGAATATTATATACTTATTTGGATTGATCCTCTGTAAAATATGACATGTATCTTTGTATGATCTTAAAAAAAGTGGAATTATATATTGGCATTGTAATAATTGATTTTAGCCAATAGATATGATTGAAATCAATTGGAAAGAGTGCAAGCAAAGCAAACTGAATAGTAGAACTAGAAACTACAAAGTGTGTCAAGGGAGGGCATTTATACATGTAGATAATGACGTCCTCTCAGATTAATCTTCTTGAAATCAAAACATTTCCCTAATTCAACAAATATATATAATAATCATCAACCTAATCATAAAGAGAACTCATTATTATAGAAATTCTTTAATTTCTCCCTCAATTTGAATTTTGAAATCATATACAGGAAGAATCTTATGGCTTTTTCCCAAATAACAAAAAATGGCTTCGATTTCAAATGTTTTTCTAATATTTTGCAACTGTCGACGGGTTCATTAATTGTATTTAATTAGGGTGAAGACTTTCAGATTCGACCAACTCTTAAAGTATTTCCAATTGGTCACATCATCAACAGAGTAACTGCATTATTCATTATTTCGTGCCAACATCCAGTTTTCGTGAGCTATCCCTCATTCCTCCAATCTGAAATTCCAAAACCATAAAATTCTATACACTCACATTTTCTTGATATATAGCAAAATTTCTCAAGAGGAGAAGAGCAAAAGAGACATGATTCATCTCAAGGTAAACACTACAACTCTTCTAGTTCTACCACATTTATTTGTGTAACTTTCTGCTCTGGTGATCAAATATATGAACATCGATCATCATTCTCATAAATTAAGAATGAGAAAGAAGGTGAGAGATAGGAGCATATATACAATCTTTGAAATAAAATGATCTGCAGTTGATTTCAATCTGCTCAATCACATTATACCTGATGATATTCATCTTTGCTTAGTTATTGTAAAAATCACATAAATTAATATTAAATCTCTCGTTTTCTTTTTGGTTGTTGCGTTGCAGGACTACGATCCTGAAGCTCTGGAATTTCCTGTAGAAGTTGTGTTATACATCGCAATAAGTAGTAAGTAAATTTAGTATAATAACTTGGAAGCACGCATCGTTTCTTATCTCATACGTACTGTCGATCTTTTTATCTTTGCATAATTACATCCAAAGTTATCTGTCCGAGTAAATATTAGGTAATGTTAGTGTTGATATCGAACTGACAGACGCTACTTTTGCAAGATATATTGCAACTCATAAAGTTAATGCTTGATTAATAGTTACGTTAGTTGTTGCTTGCGATAAGGTCTTGTAATAAATAAAGTTATATAATCAATTAACAACCTTTTCTTTAGTGTAATAAATTTAATTTACAAGAATAGATATATATTATTATGGATGTTGCACTTGATGGGGACGTGACACTTACGAATGTATCTTGAGCAATAGTATTACTCTAATACAGACCCTAAAAAAGAGAGAGACCACTAATTTTGGGTCCTTAATGAAATAAATTATTATATATAGTGTTGATTATCCGACGTTGTGGTGGTGGAATTTCAGTAGTATTATTGATGGTAATTGCGTTGATGATGAAACTGCTGTGGGATACCGGCGACGGCAACGGCGGAGCAAGGGCGAGTGAGAGATTGTGTTCAAAGGTGGAAGGTTGGTTCATTTCATCGTATGGGACAAATGAAGAGGACTTAGAGAAGAGCTGCAATTCATCATCTTCGGATGATTTATATGATGGAAAGATATGTGTCATATGTTATGATGATCAAAGAAGCTGCTTGTTTATACCTTGTGGCCATTCTATCACCTGCTACACCTGTGCCGAGAGGTATATACTATGCACATATATCATTTCTCATTTACACATACCCTATATATATAAATAAATAATAAAGTAATATATTAGAGATGAAATATACTACTCCATAAGAGATATTGTCATCAATTTTCTGAGACTGGAAAAGGTAAAAGGAATGAAGGCTACGGGGCGATGAGAAAAGAATGAAACGCGACATTGACATATCTAAAAAAAAAAAAAAAGTTCTTCGGGATTTGCTTTTGACAATGTCTAAACGTTAATGCTACATTTTAAGCGTGATGCCAATTTTTGAAATTAATATTTTATATGTCCCACAAGATTAATGAGCAGCATATTTATTTATTTATTTTGTAGGCTTATAATTGAAGAAATGAAGAGCTGTCCCATATGCCGAACAGATATCGACAAAGTAAGAAAGTTGCAAATGTCGTGAGAATGGCATTTCTGTACATAGAATTCATTTGATCAACACGTATTTGTTTTCTCACAAGACCAACTTATTTCTTTTTGTTTTCTCGAAATTGCTAGTAGATAGAGAGTTAGCTAAGGATGCAATATTTGACTAGTGTACGTACTGGTATAACATTTGTCCACTTATTCACTTGGATAACAAATTTTTAATGCCGTATTTGTTCGCTCTGGATGCCTAAATAACTGAACTCACCACAATGTAAGACGAATCACACTTAGATGCATAAGTCCTAATTAAATTGTGATTGCAATTAATATATCTAATTAAAATATAATTAATTCTAATACAACTAGATATACATAATTTTTTGTCATCTAAAGGACTAAGATCTTGTTGCTCTTAAACCAAACATGGTCGAACCATTTCAAGAAGAAAGAATTAGGAGAGTCAAAATTCTCTTTCAGTCAAAATGCCCAGTGAAAATATTGACATCTGAAATATATATGGGAAATTTTTCAAGAAAATCGGCAAAGAAAGAGGGGAGTGAAATGTAAAACTATAAAGGGTAGTTCTAAACATAGCCCCCAATTTACTCTTGTAAACCCCCCAATATTTAAAAATAATAATAAATTTACAATTATGCCCTTATAATTCCAGATTTTAAATTCTAATGGTAATATTATATAGCCCTCACGTATAGATTTCAGAAGACCATCAGATATATGGAAATCTCATATGCTCTTCAGTTTAATCTTTTCCTTCTTTTAAATCAAGTTTCAAACTCCACAAGATCGTCTTTTAATTTGAATTGGTGCTCCAAGTATCACATGAAATTGCTATTGCATATTATTTCAGTAATTAGTAAGCAAATTAAATATACACTGTCTCCATCTTGGAAAATAAAGAAGCAAATGAAACTGTATTCTCATGGTTTCCCTATTTATCTACTTCTTTTGCAGAAAAAAAGTTGAGGTCGGCCAAGAAAGAAAGAAATAGAAACATAGGGAGAAGCAGCGCTGCTATTCAGCTTAAGTGGACAGAGAAATGTGCAGTGCTTGAATATATATGGAAGAAAAGATAGCTTTGCTTCCGATAGAATGATTTTGTGATGCGAGTAGAAGATGAATGAATATCTATTGGCCATTGTTATGCTCAATTCATCATTTCGAAGACTTAGGGGGGCTATATTGATGTCTGATTCCTAGGGATTAATTTATTTATTTTCT
>JAYJMF010000073.1:3949528-3973885 GCA_036873715.1 Salvia sclarea
TTATCGAAGCCGAAGGCGGAGCCGTTTGTTGTTTGCCGCCCCCTATTATTGTTGTCACTCTCATTATTTATACATTATTTGGGCCGAGCTTAGACCGGCCTAACGTAAATGTGTCTCAAAAAAAAATACTAATAATTTGCTCACTCATCATGTGACGAAATCCTTTTGTTTTAGGTAACAAAAATTCGAATTTTGATTCGCGGGCATCTGCAATTGTAAAGTTGGTGGAAAAGATGAAATATTTTGGGTAGACCAAAGTGTGGAATTAGGGTTTTAAAATAGCAAAGGAATTGTCGTGTAGGAGAATAAGAGGCGCCCGTGCAACCGTGAGGAATTCGCAACGGTGACACACGCTCGCGCACTGCTCCCACACCGCCTAGTCACCCTTCGTTGTAACCCTTACTGTACATATTTATGCGCCGCCATAATTAGGTTCGATTAAATTCTAATTACACTTTGAATAGGGTTTAGTTTAGGATGCCAACATCGTCAATTATTAATTACATATTCATTAGGAGTTAATTATATAGAATTTAGTCATATTAGGTTTATTGATTCTCAATTAGTGTCTAATTAAATTTTTAATTGAAATAAATTTCTTAATAGAGTTTATTAATCTCCAAATAAATTTAATTAGGATCTTTACGAAGTTTGACTCATGAGGTGGTCTCATATATAATTTAATGAATTAATATAATTTTATTAGTATGAATTTTTAATTGCGTTCATTGAATAATTCAATACAGGGAAAGCCAAAACAATGTTAATCTGACGAAAAGGAAATAAAAAAAATACTACCATAGGCTTAGGCACGTGAAGAAAAACATAAAAGCAAACAAGTTCCCTCGATAGCTTCTCCCTTCGCTAGAATCTAGATTTTCTATATATTTTTCAAGGGATATTAGTGGGTGAGCATAATTTTGCAGAGCTTCCAGCACAAAGGAGCAAAGTAAAAAAGTAAGGCAATAATGTTTTATAGTTTTGGTAAAATGGATTTTAGTTGAGAAAACGCAATTCTGTGCCTATAAATTGAAATTGGATATCCTTCTCGTGGGAAAAATCAATAAGCTAACTCGATCCATATTTCGCCACATAAGCGAGAACTAAAAAGATCCTCACACCTAAGAAATGGTACGTTGAGGTTTGTACGAATTTACATATAGGTCCATCCATGGTGGGGCAGCGATTAGAATTTTAGTGGAATTGCATAAAATAAGTTATGTTTACTTACTTAAGGGTGGGGATCAAATAGAATGTCTCCCCATAATATTAATTAGGAATCAATCTACGCTATTGATTTTGATTAATGGATGGTCCAGATTGACTTTTTAAATTCGCTATGCTTTCATACTCACAATATAATATTTCCAGTGATGCTATGTCTTTTAATATATAAAATAATGATTTCATTGATTCTGATGCTTTTAAACGTAAAATATAATGATTTTATTAGTATTACTTTATGCTTTTAAACCATGATTTTTAGGTTCCTAGAATGGTGATGATTTTCACCAGATCCCTACCCACTTACTTAATTGTACATGCATATATGTACATATATGCGGGCCTCCTAAATTCAAAAAATCTTACCCCCTCTATCACTCAAAACTCAAAAGTATGCTTATAGAAAAGTGACACAAGTTTGATAAAATGAGCGACAAAATGAATGTGAATAATGAAAAAAAAAATACTTCTGAAACGACGACCTAGGAGCGGATTCCCCGCCGACAGGGGGACAGGAGACGCATCAGCGGTAATAGACCAACCTACGAGGTACCCATTTTTGAGGCAGGCATAGGTGAAGAAAGTTTTATGTAAGTTTCTGGAAAAAAAATCACTTCTAAAAAAAAAAATTTAATGAACACACTTTTGAGTGACGAACAAATAAGAAAAATTAAGTACATTTTTAGGACCTTAGGGACTGTAAATCATTGAAAAAGTTTTGGACACATACATATATCATTTTTGATACACAACATGTACACCACATTCTTTCGATCCCAAATTCCCATAATTAATGCAGTTTAATAAAGAATAATGGGACTGGGTTGCTGCTTTAAACTCGAGACACTTTGATATTTTTATCTAGTGGAAGAAGAGGATAAAAGATAAATAGTCATTCCCTCTGTTGAGCTGATAATTTATCACATTCGAGTCGAGCCCATCATTTGTATCAGGCTTCAGCATATTGAAAAACCAAGGTGGGATGAGTGTTGAGGTGGTACAAACATCTTTGCACCTCCAATTGAAAGCCAATAAAAGTTAAAAGATTACTCCATTTGAATTAAAATATAAAGCGTGATTTTGATGCATTAGTTTGTTACTATGTGAAGGAGAATATTGTTAAAATAGGAAAACGTAAAGATGGATATTGTTTTCTTTTATGATAAAAAGGTCTGTAAATAAAATAATCCAATTGAGGACAGAAAAAGGGGTGACGGGAAGTAGAAGGCTATTCCCTCCTTGAGCTCGACCACGATAAAAGCAAAGCACCCACCATTGATTTTCCCTCTCTCTAATCAAATCCACCATCCCATCATCACTACCTCCCCATCACTGTTTCATTTACTCATTTCAATCTAAAGACCAATTTTGCCCAAAGAGAAAGGAATCCATGTCTGCGCCTGCGCACCAGCAGCCCCTACTCGAAGAAGAAGAGCGAGCCTACGACACCAGCGAGAAAGTCCACATCGTTGGGGTCGATGAGTCCCCCGACGGCGACGACTACTCCACCTTCTCGTGGCGGAAGCTGTGGCTATTCACGGGGCCGGGGTTCCTGATGAGCATAGCTTTCCTCGATCCAGGTAACCTCGAGGGGGATCTCCAGTCGGGGGCCATCGCCGGCTACTCGCTGCTCTGGCTGCTCCTCTGGGCCACCGCCATGGGCCTATTGGTCCAGCTCCTCGCTGCGCGCCTCGGGGTCGTCACTGGCCGCCACCTGGCAGAGCTCTGCCGCGAGGAGTATCCAAATTGGGCGAGGCTGCTTCTCTGGATCATGGCTGAGCTCGCACTCATTGGCGCTGACATTCAGGAGGTCATTGGCAGTGCTATTGCTATTAACATTCTCAGCCAGGGTGTTCTCCCCCTCTGGGCCGGTGTCATTATAACCGCTCTTGACTGGTAATTCATTCCATTCAAACTGTTTTTTCTTATCTATTCACAATTTTTCGCTTCGAATTGGAACTTGTGGTTTAAATGTTTTTAACTTTATGTATCCCTAATATTTAGGTTTTCTTTATTCCGAAATTATTTGAATATGGAGAGTATTTTATCGAGTTTATCTCAACTCTTGTATGTTATGGCCGCACGTAACTGTCACTGTTTATAATTCCTCAAACGTACAAGACTTGATATTTTAAAATTTCTGACGAATACAACTGAATTTAATATGTTAAAAGTTTAAATTTGTAAGCGTCTGTTTGTTTCTGTGTATATAATATCCCCCCTTTCCCTTTCCGTTTGACTTGTAGTGGTTGAGTTTGCTATTATGTGCTGCATTGTTCATGATGTTTGAGAATGGTTATGCTTAATTATTTTAACTAGAATGTGTGATGCGGCTGCTTAGAAACAAGTTAAGATTTTGTATTCACAGTTTTGTTTGTGGTGCGATGACTTTGTTGATGCAGCTTCATCTTCTTGTTTCTGGAAAATTATGGTGTGAGGAAATTGGAAGCGCTTTTTGCAGTACTTATAGCAACAATGGCAATCTCCTTTGCTTGGATGTTTGGCGAAACCAAACCTGATGGTCGTGAACTTATGATTGGTGAGAAACCGAGTGGAGATCAATGTACTTCTTTCTAACAAGCTTTTTTTTATGAGTACTAAGTGTAAAGTGTCATTGTAGGCATCTTGGTTCCAAAGCTAAATTCAAGTACCATAAAGCAGGCAGTGGGGGTGGTGGGCTGCGTAATCATGCCTCACAATGTGTTCTTGCACTCTGCCCTTGTGCAGTCTAGGGAAGTAGACAATCGCAAGATAGGCAGAGTGCGGGAAGCTCTGAAGTACTACTCGATTGAATCTGGCATTGCCCTGACAATCTCATTCATGATCAATTTATTTGTTACAACAGTTTTTGCAAAGGTCTTCTATGGTACGGAACAAGCAAAGACTATCGGACTCGTGAATGCAGGGCAGTATCTTGAAGAGAGGTATGGTGGAGGGTTGGTCCCCATTTTGTACATATGGGCTATTGGTTTGCTTGCTGCCGGGCAGAGCAGCACTATAACCGGCACATACGCTGGGCAGTTTATTATGGGGGGATTTCTCAACTTGCGGTTGAAGAAATGGATGAGGGCACTGATAACACGAAGCTGTGCCATCATCCCCACTCTAATTGTTGCGCTTGTTTTTGACACATCCGATGCCTCATTGGACGTTCTAAATGAATGGCTTAATGTGCTGCAGTCAGTTCAGATTCCTTTTGCTCTTATTCCTCTCCTTTGCCTGGTGTCCAAGGAGGAAGTCATGGGCTATTTCAAGATTGGGACTCTTCTTCAGGTATTTTATTCTCCAGAGAAGTGTCTGATTTCCTCTAAATGATATTTGCATGATGTGGCTGCTATTCTAGTTTACAAAGGTCACACTAGGATGCATCCATTTTCTTTCAATCAATTTATAAATTTCTTGTTGATGCTATTGCTATCCCATGACAATTAACACAGGCTTAAACTTGATATCGCATGCATTCACAAAATAGTTATTTCCTGTATAGTTATTGCCTGTGCTGATTAATTGGCTGCACTATAAATTGGCCCCTTAGGAGAAATAATGGCTTTTGAAATTTGCATAAGTCAGAACTGACTTAATGTGATCTTTGAAGGAGTTGAAAAGACATTCGAACTGTTCACTCTTCTCTCATTGTAGAAACCATAGTGAGGCACTTATTTTGATTCTCTTCATGTTGATTTAGCACCTCAAGGTGGAAGTATTTATCCCCTTTTAACCTCTAGTATATTTTGATACGTGCTACTATTAGAAGAGTGAATATTGCACATGCCTGCCTCTCTTGACTTTACTCTTTACTCAAGCAACAGTCTAGAATTCTTATTCAAAGATATAAAGTTCGTGCTTTGTTCGTCAACAAATGATTGAAAATTTTCACATGTTTCTGCTATGTAGACTGTGTCGTGGCTGGTGGCAGCTCTGGTGATCTTGATCAATGGGTATCTTTTGGTGGACTTCTTCTCTTCTGAATTGAGCGGCGTGTTCTTCATGAGTATAGTTACAACTTTCTCGGCTGCATATGTTTGCTTCATCGTGTATCTTGTGACGAGGGGTGTAGGCTTTTCCAGTTTGTGTGCAAGAGCCAAGACACTTTTGGGTTCATAGCTGACCATTATTATCATATCATATCATATCATATCATATCATATCATATCATATGAATTAGCAGCACGATTGAGCAGCATACGCCTGCAATGCCGGAGCAAAAGCCTTTTGATCTGCACTCTCTCGAGAAAAGAAAGAAAACTTATAGAGGAGGTATTATTGATTTAGCTTCTTCACACAAGTTGATATCATCTGTTATTCAATGTCCAAAATCTTGTATCTATTGCTAGGTTAATGCTAGTTATGCAACGGTATTTTTATTACTGGTATATCAGCTTATTTTCCACCGGTATAAGTTTTTAGATGCAGCCTTGCAAAGTAATGATGTTCATATCAGCTTCAGATTTTCATTGATTTTGGGCACAACACATTGACTACAGATATTCAGTCTTAACATAGCCCGAGTCCAATCTAAATAGACTTACATTGATGATACAGTATGGAATAACTTCATTGAATTTATCACTTCAACAATATTTCAATTTTGCCTGTAAACTCAGCATTTATATACCATACATCAGTTTAGGCATGCTCCCATATTTCCATGTTCCAACAATATAATTACACAAGCAAAAACTACCTTCTTCTATAAACTTGTGAATAATCACAAAAACTGTAACAAATTGAATAAAGGTGAACCTTTAGCCACCCTTGCCAAAAGAGATGTGCAAGCCGCCTTCACTTTCTTCAGTAGAGCCGCTCGATGAAAGTAAGTTAATCTGCATCAGCATCAAAAAAATCAGTCACTTGGAATAAACAAACAATGCTCAAGCTGTGTAGAATTCGAACTTCATACCTTAATAATTTCATACTTTGACGGCCGAGCATACGCTGCCAAGATTGCCATGTGGAAATGCTGCTTCAAAGAAATTTGATGAATGTCACGTCATCTAAGTTAAATTCCAGCACACAGATCAATTTGCAGCCTAAAAGTATAAGAAAAATACTTACTCTAAAAGGATCACTTCTCAATGATTGCACATAAATGGAGCTTGATCTCCCTGTATCCTATATTAAGTTCCACATCAACGAGAAAGTAACCAAGTATATCGTGGAATCTTATAAACCAAATAGTTCTTTTATGCAGATTTACCTCCAAAGATATATCTCGCAGTCGCCTTCCTGTATGAGCGCAACAAATACGGATTGTGGGTTCCTCCGAACTTCCACTAATGATGTAGTCTCTTCCATTCATGTAGTACGAACGCGTGTAGTTATGACAACTCCCTGTTGAAACTATCCCAAAATCAGTGTGAAGCTGCCCATCCACGGACAAAAGTTGCTTCACCTAGAAAGGTAGCGATACACATAAAATCAGTACAGGAAAATCTTCAAATGAAAGCACTCATCCCAACATAGAAACTAATGAGTCAGTCATGCTACCTCATTATCTACAGCTGAAACCAGTAGATAAAGGTCATCCGGAGAGAATACAACCATCACGTTTCCTCTTATGCTTTTAGAGGAATAGCAAGGTTTCACCGGCGTCTGTCTTGAATCCCACATCTTCACATCATGGTCGAATGATGAAGTCACAAAAAGGTGAGGGGAGTGGTTCGAAAACTTAGCAACATTTATGGGCTCACGATGCATGTCCGTGAACAACTGCAATCGTTGGCCACTGCAGATATCGTATATGGCAACTTTCTTCGAGTAGCCACTTGTGAGACACCGGTCATCAGTTGAGTTCACGTGAACTGAGGTCAATAGCTCAAAGTCATCAAAGATAACGCTAGAGTCGCAGTAGCTATCCCCGACTTTTGTATGGACCTCATTGATGTCGTACAATCTCAAGCAACCGTTATCAGAACCCACCAGGAGCTAGATAGGCATATTGTAATACATACATATCTTTTAGGCCTCACTCATTAAGTCATGGTGTATATAAAATCACATAACTAGAATATGAATTAGCAATACAGTACCATATTAGACTTAATTCTACTAAATGATATACCTTAGAGGGTTGTTGCTTAAGCCAACAAAGGCCAAGAATACTGTTCATACTCAGCGATGGAAAGATGCACGTGACAATATTCCCAGTTTCATGGTTGAGAACAACCACTTCTCCGTCAAGAGTTCCAACAGCCATTAGACTAGAATCAGTTGGGTGGTACTCAAACTGCCTAGGTCGGAGAATCCGATCTACTTCCTTCATATTCTTGCTGACATTAGTAATGGGATACGATAATGGCTGCTCGGACAACCCAAACTTTGCAGCACAGAGAGACCTCATATAGAAGCATTGGCTCTTTCTAGAAGACGTGGCACACTTTGTCTTTGATGGTTTGCAGCAATACGTGCTCCTTGTCCCAGTTTCACGGGAATACAGAACATTCAAAACACTCTCCCTGTGCTGGCGCTTATATGGTAAGTACTCATAATATTTAGAGAAGACTGCTTTCGCCCTTTCAGTATCACCTCCTTTGACTATAGGCGAATCATCCTTCACTTCCATATGAGCCAGAGATGTAATGACACTATCCATTCCCTTAAGCAGACGCGTTGTGGATCCAGAAGAGGTTGTGTTTTCAAGTCCCAGTGAAGTATACTTGTAGCTGATGCCGCGACATCCTCATATTTTAAGCAAACCTAATGGAAAAGAACATATCAATCAGCAACTCAAACTTAGCCAACACAGAACATAACCTTGCCTAGAAATCAAGATAGCTGTTTCAGTCTAAGACTTTTAGGCTTCGTATCTTTATAAAGCCAAAAACTACATTCGAAGAGAGGTCCATAATAGCAAGTCCATTGACAGTCTTTGGCAACTTGCATAATTACATTGCTGAAAAGAGAATACAAAGAAATCTTGGGCAGTTACGAGACGACTTTAAATGATGCAGTAATCCTTTTTAATTTGTGCAATAAAATACTCTTCTTTAAAGAAGAAACTACTGATAATCTCCTTCATTTTCGCCATTGTTCTCACGGAGACAAGACAATAATATTTTACTCCTTTCAGCATATGCTCCACTAGATTATTACTTATCATATTGAATATACGAGTCCAGAAAATAGCAAGCGTTTTACCTACCAATCAAGTGATTTTTTTAACACAAATGTCATTTCGCAAAGACTGCAAGTAGAAACGTGAACCAATCATTGCTTTTGCCACCACTAATTAGGCGAACCATACAAGAAATATCCCACTCTGAATAAATTAAGTTTTGCCTACGCAATTGGAAAAAGCTGTTTATTTATTATCTTTCCCCGTCAATTAGAATTCAATACTTCTCCCAAACACGCATCCTCTTCCGTCTAAATTGCAATCAGCACATTCAAATTCCAAGTTTTTTCAAGAAATTTTATGATCCAAGCATTTTCTTGAAATCTGCATTATTTGTAAAAGAAAACTTGACGTACTAAGTAGGTGCAAGCAGAATGTATGAATGTGAACAAAAATGATTATTAGTAGTTGTTTGGAACCAATTCTAACAGCTGATCCATTGCAAGACAAATCATTTAAAAAGGAACAACAGCAAACAGTAAAGAACAAGATCAGGGAAATGCTTAAAAAACCTGAATTATTTGCCATGAATGTGAAGAGGAAGAGGTGTTTAGATGTTCATTCTGCAATAATGGTGAAAAATGAAGATGCCCTTTGAGGTGAGTGGGATGTCTGACAGCAGAAAGCGAAAGAAAATGAAGAGAATTTAACGTGGAGAGAGAGAGAGGAGCTGATAACTTATTGCAGCAATCGACACTTCATTTGCTCTTATCTACTTCATTTGCCCTCTAACACTACACAAGAACACCCAACCCAACCCCACACATCCATTATTGCTATTCTATATTCTTTCTCTATTATCAATTGCAATAATGTCGTATTTCTTAAATAGTAGTATGACTAGTCAAATAAATTACTAAGTATTTATTACATGCAATCACATGAATATTCTGATTAAATCAGCAACTCGAGGTTTGATTCGTCAAAAGCTCGGTTACCACTTGTTATTAATCTTTTGTAGAATAACCGACTCGTTAGTTCGTTATAAATACGTGATTTAATTTTTTAAAAGGTTAATATTTGAATATGGACTAACTTCTATTCATATCAATATAGGCCATTTAAGCACTGAACCTGTCCTTGATCAAGTTAACATTCAATTTTTAATAGTTGAATTGAGGTCGTCATTTTAACCAACAGAGAATTTATGACATCTAGTGCATGTCAAAAAGAATTACACCTTCCTTTGAGATAAACAAAATTAAATTGACCGAAGAAAAATAGTAGTAATAAATGTTACTATTATAACGCAGCTCTATTAGTTGAAACTACAAAGAATGTTATTATAACGCAGCTCTATTAAATAACCTATGATTTATGAACATGCCGCAGATGCAAAACACTTCTCAAAATTCCAAATTGGGTAAGATCAGGTGCTGCAATGACACGATTGCTGCTTCACTTTCAACTAACAGAGTAACAGTAATTTCTCATGCCAGCTAAACTTTAATTTGGTCAGTCATAAACTCAAGCCAAATTTTGAATTCTTTGAAAATCAAACTTAACGATAGTGGATAAAAATCTAGATAAAAATCAAACTGAAATTAATTTAAATTTGAAGTGGAACAAACTAAGCTTCACAATTTTGTTTCATTTTTTTCGCTTTAAGTCTAGGCGAGTTTGGGCAATTGCAACATGGATACGTGAGTGTGAGTGGTGATTTGAATGGTGCAATCAATGTGAATGTGATATCATTAGCACCACAATCATTAAAATATGCTTATGCAACACTTTGCGAAGAAATATGCAACTGGAATATATGGCTAAATTAAGTAATTTCCTTGTAGAAATTAAGTAATAAAAAGGTACGTTGACAAAGGCATGCATAAGCTGAAGCTCAGATTAAAGGAAAATAAAAATAAAAGAGAATGTGGTGATGACAATTGACAAGGACGGGAGCTGCTATTAGGATAGACATTAGAGTGTTGTGTGACGTACATCTCATTCTCTCCTCTACGTACATCATATCTTTCAGAGTTTTTCTTTTTGTTCCTTTCTAGATTTATACCCATATATAAAAGCCAAATTGTCTATTAAATTACATATATATCATATCCTTCCAAAAAACTGTCCCATCAGTTCATTTAAAAATCTATTTCAGCCATCTATCCATATACTGTATACATGGGAAATAATCTAAGTATTCCCTCCGTCCAACGAGAGTGTACACCTTTCTTTTAGGCACGAGATTTAAAGAGAGTGAGAAGTAATGTAAAGTGGTATAAAATAATGATAAACATAAACAAGTTATTATAAATATATAAATTTTGATATTCATTATATTTTAAAAATAGATTATTTTAATTAATAATTTTATGGGAGCATTATATCGTTGCTATAGAGATTATTAATTTATACAATTATAAGGGTACGATTGAGTATAGGTTTTAATTATACTATTAATATAAAATTTATTACGATTAATTAACTCTAATAACTTATTATTATAAGTTTTATAATTGTGTGCAACACGAACTCTCTGCTAGTCAACTTAAACAACGTGAATTAGTTTTACAAATAAAAGGCGTAAAGGCCTTTGCCGATTGGCTTTTATCAATATGACTATAAATTCGTCAGCTACTACTTGGCTTTTATTTTTAAAAATATATGTTTCTTTTATATCAATTTGATGTCCGAAAAAATATCACAATTATAATTACAGTGTTTAATTGAAAATTTATTTTCACGAATTTCAAAAAATAAATCACAATATCCATGTAGAATTCAAGTATTCAACATTACAATTCCGGCCAAAAAGTATACGGCCGGACCACATTGACAATTCAAACTCAAAGGTGGACTATATTTGATCATACTAATTTTACCATATTTGAAAGGACATGTTGATTTCGCGAACTCGTCTCAAAAGCCGTCAGGTCTAAATGCATAAACTACAATCAACTGTTTAAATAATACTATCATGAAACCAACAAAATTTACAATTGCAACACTAGTTTGAAACTGAGCGAAGTTATGGTTCAATGATGCTTTTTATACTACTCGTACTATTTTTTCTCCTAGCGACTGGAAGTCCCAATGAAGATGTTTTTTAACGTAAATGAATCAAAATATTTGTTAATGGAAACACCATGAAAGTTTACAATCCGCATACAATTTTCTAAACAACTTCACCATTGCATACAAACCACAAAACATGAAAATAAAAGATATAGAACATCAACAAACTATTAAAAAAACATTATATAACCGAAAGTTCACCAATTCTCGAAGCAGTGATGTCGTTTAAGATGGTTAGCCGACTAGTCCACACATATATCTCCAACAGCCACATCAACTTGTACCCAATTTCGATCAGTTTTGTAAAACAATTCTAAATATCATGTTTTTTGCGCAAAGCTTTCAAAGCCATGCCAAAAATTGAAAAAAGAGAAAATGGTGCTATTATTAACAATTAATCCATACATAAAGTTACAAAGGAGTAAATATGTCCTACAGTATTAAAATTATACGATTTAAAACAAAGTAACCCGTGACAGTTAACTACAGATACTAAAATTGGCTTAGAGGAAGCTGACAGACTTCCCTACCATGAAAACTGTCTAAGTAAACCGGAAAGCTGAAAGAAACACAGAGTTAAAGAACTGGCAAACCAATGGTATACAAGGTTAATTTAGAATAATATTACATTGCACAAGTATACACCTACCAGACATGCTTCCTAATGTGACCTTGTTATATCCATTTTAAATACGAACGCCACATAAACTGGTTGAACCACCATCGTCATTAAGTTAACCTGCAGCGTTAGAATAAAACTTAAAAAGTCATTCATATCTTATATGACTTGCGTTTGAAATTAGAGCAGGAACAGCTACAAATTATATTGACATGATTTTCTATTACCTTGGATGAATTCTTCAATCAGAGTAGGTGCTCAGTGCCGCAACAACTAATCCTGTTGTCTCAAGAGTTGAGGCTACATCAGGGTACCCTTTCCACGACGTACTGATCTTGAGGGAAGGATACATCCAGCTTTTCACAGAAGATATAAATGAGTTAGGGTCACGTTCAAGGATTGCATCCCAATCCACCTGAACGCCCTCTGGAATGCTTCCAGCAAATTCCATGTTGGCGGCCAGAAGCAGCCCCAGCAACACAACTAATCCAATTACAGCAGTACCTCTTGCTAACGGCATAAAATTATACCTGACAATAGCAGTTGAGCCCGAATCACTACAAATGAAATGTCACTAAGTGCAATGGTGCAATGTTATGCACTTCAAACATGAGTCTCACCAGTAATAGGTCATCCTTAAAATTGCCTCCCTCACATTCTCGAGCACATCAAAATCGGTTGACCCATAATTTTCACCACAATAAGCATCACAGAGTGCCTGCAAATCCAGATTCCTTCGTCAATAAGGAACAATGATTTTCAACCCATACCAATCTAGTCCAAGGGAAAAGATGATGTATCTATTCAATTCTTTCTGATCACTTACACAGATAAAAGGAACAAGGCGAAAATGCATTTTTAAACTAGCTGTATAGTACAAATAAATAAATATTTGTATCTTGTAAGCTCAAAAGAGACAAAAGACATAAGAAGCATAAAATAATTAGAATGTGGTAAACATACAATGGTTTAGGAAATACAAGGGACAGACAAGAAAAATTAAGACTTAGTTCGAACAATGTCGAGTGAATCAAATTTGATTATATGCCTAGGAATCCAATAAAACAATTAGTGGGAGAACACAGCAATGGCACATCCAATCCATTTCCAGCCATGATTCAGAATCTCATGAAATGTTCATGAGAGATGATATAAACATCATAGGTGCTAACCATAGAGTCTAAGGATGCGTTCTCTTAGGTTGCGTTCTCTTTGGTTACAAAATTATCATGGGAAACTGAGGGAAAATAAATTTTTCGCCCTGTAAATTCCTTCTTTCTTTTCCCTCATTGTCCATAAAAGAATTTCACCCTTTCTTCTTCCTTCTTTTCAAAATGAGGGATAATATTATCATGAGTTATTGGTGTGATAATATTTTCCCTCATTGGAGTGAAAAGCATGAAGAAGAGAGTATAATTCTTTTTAGGCTCCGTTCTCATTCAAGGAAAAGGGTGGAAATCCAATATTGTCCAATCTTTTCCGTCTTTTTCACTTGTTCTGTAGTGTGGCTAAATTTTCTCGGTCAGGAGGGAAAATTTTCCCCGGGCAGCCTATTTTCATCCATTTCACTCAAATTATGGATAAAATTATCATGGGTGAGGGGTGTGATAAACTTATCAGAAGGGATAAGTTTTTTTTTCTATCAAAGAGAACATAAGATAAAAAAGGTGGGGACCACCAAAATGTGATAAAATATTCCCTTGTTTTCTTATCCTTCATTTTCTAGTGATAAATTTTCAATGAAAGAGAACGGAGCCTTAATAGACAAATAGGGAAAAGAAAAGAGAAATTTAAAGGGTGAGATTTTTCTTTTCCCTCTTTTTCCCATTATAATTATATAACTAAAGAGAACACAACCTTAATGGAAAAGGGAGGAAAACATATATTTTCACACTTTTCTGACTCTTCACATGTTCTGCAGGTTAGATTATTTTCCCCGGGCAGGATGGAAATAAAATAAAATTGGAGTAGCCCTTTTCCCTCCTCTTCACTCCAAGTCATGACAATGTTATCCTATGAGTATGTGATAATATTTTCTCATATATTCCACCCCAGAGAACATCAAATAGAAAAGGTAGGGACCATTAAAAAGGTGATAAATTTTCCCATCTTTTCTTGCCCTCCTTTTCTTGTAGTAATAAATTTGGAATCAAAGAGGAGTTCCCTAAAGAGTAAAGACAATTATCAAGAAAATAAATTAGGATGATATTAGATACCTCCCATGCAGAAGTCATTTCCATTTCAAAGTCATCCCACCTTGAAGGTGTACAAGGCGTTTTGACAGCAAAATCGTATCCAATTGGATCCCTGATAGGAGCAAACAAACAACAAAGTTTAAAAGCAAACAGATGCAGACCACTTTAAAGCAGTTAACATACAAGTTGCTAAGTTATCAATCTGAAGTGGACCAGAAGGAGATGTAATATACGTTTGTGTTAAAGAGATTCGGGTTCCTTCGAGCTGCTTTCTGAAATAAGAAACACCAACAAAGGAGTTTGTCATAAAAAAATTCAACAATTATAAGACCGTAGGGAAAAAAGAAGTGTTCACAAGAAAAATTCAACAAAAAGTACCCCTCAATTGCCATACTATGGCACCAAGTAGCCAACCAGAAATCCTGGCCCACAGCTTTGTACAGGTCTGGGCATGATTTCGCATTCATTATCTGCAATATCAATGAACAACACTTTAGAACATAATACATAGGAAACCAACAAAGCAGAATAAAAAAGAAACCCATGAGCTAAAGAAAGAACCAAACTGAACACTGATTGGCTAGTCGATGCCGACAAAAGTTAGCTCAAATTTGTAATTAAATCCTGTAGTATTTGAATCCCTAAAGAGAGTATCATACAGCATGGTTCATTCATTAGCCTCACTCCAGTGAAGTTTCATAAAAGTTGTTAAAAAATAAAAACTAATACCACTCTGAAAAAAACGGTTAATCTCTTGCCATTTCCACTGCGAAAATGTGAAATGATTCTCAAATTGAGCAACATTATTATACTATATACTGACAACAAATCTTCTGATGGAAAGTCTAGAAATACAAATCCTAGTAACTAATCTTGCCCAAAAAACAGCAGAATCCATGAATGTGAACAACAAAGTGAAGATCCGGCAGATTCAACTTTCTTGTCCAATAATATAACTTACTTCTTGCAATTTTCCATCTTCATTGAGATAGATGAGGTTGTCCTTCTTGTCACGGGCATACTTATTCTCCTTCATCAATGCTTTGGCAACACTGAATGCTCTACAGACCAAGTAATGAATGATATCCTCACTATTGAATCTAAGAGGAAGATTATTCTTTTCATGATAACAAAAATTTTACAGTGACATTGACATAAGCAGATCAATTATTTTTGGAAATAACAATGTAGTCTTACCTGTCAAATTTTGGGAAATAGCGTACCACCTTTGCTTGACCAAGAACAAGAGGAGTTTGGGACCCAAACCCAGAATTAAATTCCTCGCTAGATAACACAAAAAGAAATCTACATAAGAGATTAAACTTAAATGACATGAAAAAAAATGTACATGTTAGTGAGTGCACAACTCTATTTTTCCTCAAAATAATATCCAACTATTGACAGCACCATTAATCCCCAGATCATTACATAAAACAAATCGAATTTCCCTATCTGATCAATAACCTCAAAATGAAATAGGCATTCTGTGAGTTTTGGAGACAGTTTGCTCTCATAAACCTCAAGTATATGAACTGAAATGGAATACCTCAATTTGTTAATCCAAACAACTGGATCACATGGTTCAGATATTTGTCTCCATTTAACAGCCAATGAATAAACACCATGCCATGGCAATGAAGGACGTCCAAATGGTCTGTCTTCTGCTGCATTGTTAACAGTAGATGATTCAAAGAAACTGCTAGTGCTGCAACCAGCACCACCTCTGTTCTGACTAGTAGGGATAAGTTTTTCTTTTCTCCTGACTTTCTTTCCATGTTTTAGAGAGCCTTTATTTGAATGCTTCCATTCAGTTTGTAGGGAACGCCAAACTCTAACAACCTTCTGTGCAATCTCTAAAGCAGCAAGTCCCGCCATTCGATACTGATTCAGGTTCGTATAAAGACTATCAGTTGGTGCAAAACCCAATAGTGGAGTAGCAAACAGTAAGAGGGCAAGAAAAGCAAAGAACCAAGAACCATTTAATGAGAATATTTTGGTCCAGGTTGCATCTCACAGTTAGATTGTATTATATCACATGAAAGCAATCCACATTAGCCAATCCTAACTACCCCTTTTCTATGATTGTTTGATATATCAGCATGACAATTGACATTTCCAACTCAAGATAGCAAGAGATAAACTGAACTTTTCTAGATATCTTTTACAAAAATATATAAAGTTTTGGCCTCAAACTGAATATAATATGTTTAGGAAAACTAAATTCGGATGTCAAAGTCCTTTCAAAATTCAAATAATTGATCTCTCACGTTCAACAACCAAATAATTAGAATAAGAAAATGATGTCTTTAAATAAAATATTTAGTCATGAAAATTAAGATAAAGTGAAGATGATATTAGCATGTTAATACTAAGCTTCCAATGACATATGTTCGCGACAAGAAGCTCTATTACAATACAAGGCAACCAAAATAATAGAGTGAACATATATGAATGGAAGATCTACAAAACAAGAACATTTCTTCAAGACTGCAACTTCTGGGTAAGACAGATCTTAGTCGTATAAAGTTAACCAATTAAAAAGCAAACTAAAATCCGAGCACTGGCACCTCATTGGTAGCAAGCCCTCCAGCAGGATTTGCAACATGAAATGAATATCAATATCATTGGGTGAAAAGTTTTAACACTTAATGAAGAAAATTCAACAAATGAAAATCTTAAGTTTCTACTCAATTTGTTTGTTGTTTCTTCTACTTGTTATTCAGTGAAGTGATTATTAGTTTGGAAAGAACCTCAAGTATACTTTATAATAAAATCATGAAAGCAGCTAGGAGTGTATAACAAAGATTGCAGTATAACATCACTTGACCATAAAGTACCAGGCAAGAAAATGACTTGTCACAGTACAATTAATTATCGCACGGGAGAAATGGGAACAGAAGATATACATGCAATAGAAACCAAATCGAAATTACTGCAAATGTATAATGCTCATTGCAGTTCAGCTCAAAACATGTGAACAGAATTAATATGCTTCAGAAATGTGAAGGGCTGCATACTCCATAGTGCGAATATTTGAAATTAAACATCAGCTACTGCATATCTACTGATCTTAATAAACAAATCACCTGACGTTTGTTGGGCAGGAATCCAGGGCAATGGTATTGAATCTTCTTGCCAATAGAATCTGCAGCCTGTAAAAGAGCTGCCTTCTGTTTTGTGAGTGTAAATTCTTGCTTTTTCAGCTTCCCCTTTCTCAAAGAATCTCGCAGAGGAGGTTGCCTATACACTTTTTCACATACATTCTTTGGATGTAGTCTTTTACACCAATATTCCTACAAAAAGATATTGCAAAAGAGTATTAATATTAAGCTAAAATTTCATACTACTTCTTATTAAACTATTAGCTGAATCTGTTTCAAATTCAACATCTACTGTGTGCAAAATTATCCACCCAGCAATCATACAAAATTAAGTAACGAGCCATTTCAGCAACCATCACATTACTTAAATAGCTATTCGCCTACAAAATCAATGTCTTCCAGCTATATTATATTTCAAGTTCAAATCTCAACAAAATCTATCAACTAAGTATCAACATCAAACATGCACACAATCTCAACAAAATCTATCAACTAAGTATCAACATCAAACATGCACACAACTCCCTTATATACTAATTATACCATCCGCAACTAAGACTCGGACAGTAACTAAAATGGGCCACATTTCTTACAAAAAACACATAGGCATAACCTTTGCCTTCCAATAGTGATATATGCATCTAGGCGCATGTCCATACAATATATAGATATATGAATTAATCGTATCCTTAAATCTTCCGAAGTCTTACAAGTTTCTCAATAGTTTGAAACCTGGGAGAGAAACAGAAGCCCTGTAGAAGACTTCATAAGAATTTTAATTTTTTTCAGAGTAGGAAAGCCTTTAGCAATAAGTTGCAAAAGTTATCTTGCAATACAGCTTGATGAGATAACATGTTCAAACAGAAGAATAATGAGAATCTAGATACAATTTTCGAACCTATGCCTTTACAATTCATAACCAAATAATCAGATGATTGGCATAACAGCCGTGGTCTAGGTAGGATGAATAAGAATTGAATATTACCTTAAAGAGGGGATCTATGTCACCATCAAGGTCAAACCACGAGAACTCAGTGTTAAACTTTGAAGCTGTGTACAAAGCAATTTCTTTCTGCAACAACAGATTACAGATACACGTAAAAGATGAACAGGTAACTCAAAGTAGAGCATGGTTCTGATATAACCTACAATTACAATAGATTAATATTGATCATGGATAAAATCATGTGTATACACAAAGAGATGAATGATATGACCGAGAATTCTGGCTTAGTCACATCCCAATTTTTTATTTTAAATCAATCATGTGCTACTAAGATTTAGATTCAAGTATCGATTATTCTGCCGTGCTCCTGCATTGAATTTTTTTTTGTCTATACATTTTTCCTATGCCTCAGGCTCAGAAGATATAGCATTCTTATATGCTAAATATGCTATTTGGAGAATCTAAAGCACCCTAAATCTTCTACATTCAGAAAATCAACAATATGCCGAAGATGAAATGGAAAGATGCATATTTAGACTACTTGGTTGTTGGTATCAACTTGCAAACACAAAAATTAGCCAACCCATGGAGCACATGGTATTTTTTGTAAGTTGACAGACAGAAATCATAGACAGTAGGGATTAATACTAAACTAGGGATCAATATCTGTAAAATGTAAGATGATAGACAGAACCATGGAGCACATGATATTTTATAGGGCTCCATTTTATTCAGAAATCATAGCCAACCCAGAAAATTAACTAAGACTTGGAAGTTGAAAAAACCCAACCACAGGGCACATAAATAATAAAACATTTGTAATTACTTTGAACTTCTTTGTAACATGAATACAAAATAGTAATTCTGTAATACACAGATGAAATTCATCAGACAATCACTGAAAATAAGTCGTACTGAAAAATAATTTACCTGATAGAAGGCTAAGCACTGCAGTACAAATTTTTCCATTGAATCTAACTCAAGATCTAAGGCTGCATCATAATCTTTAACCTGCACCATAAGATTAATTCCATGAATGACACTCTAATAGAGGGAAGTACAGAGAGAATATAGAGGAAGAATAGAGGGAAAAAGACATACTGCTTCTTTAAATTCTCCAATAGCATGGTAGCAAGAAGCTCTTAGATACAAACATTCAATATTTGAGCTATCAATACTCAAACCGGTTGATAATTCCTTGATGGCATTCCTGCAATCATCATTTTAAATAGTGAATCGGATTTCATTGAACTCAAGTAATCTAATTTACTCTATAACACAACATATCAAACATACAAACTCAATGGTTTACAGGCCAAGTAGGTCAGACAAAGCATGCCGGTAGGGTATAGGCTCTACAAATTTTCATATTACTAAACAATGATAAAAAAAATCCGAATAAGTAGTATGTTTTTATACATAGAAAAAGTAACAATTGACAATTTTCAGTCCATTAAGTAAAAGTAACATGCATAAGGACAGAGACTTGCAGCTCGTGAGAAATCACACAATATAAAGCTGTTTCAATGCTAAAGAATGATATTAGATCTGGACATTTACACAGTTAAGTTAAACCAAGAAAGTTTCCAGTAGGAATCTCTGGGCAATATGCTGACTGAATTGGGGTAGAGCTCCGAGCTTAAATATATAACATACAATAGAATCACAACATACAGTAATATCTAATTTTATATATTATGCTCCAAACTTCACCTTGTAATACTCCATTCGCCCACAAAATCTTGACACTTTTCCTTTTTTAGCAAGCGGACCCACTATACTCATTAAGTTATAGCCCCGATACAACACTTTCTATGAAGCACCGGGACGGGGACGAAATACAGGGACGGTACGATACGGGGACGAGAATACGTGATTTTTCCAAAAATCAAGATACGATACGTCAAAAATACGTTTATATATTTATTTTATAATATTTTTATATTCTATATAATATCAAAAATACTAATGCATTTCTACTAAATTAACAACTTTCTAACCAATATTCATAGTGATAGACCCAAATATAGTTTTTTAATTGCTAGCCCAAGAGCAAAAGAGCCCAGCCCAAGTCCTCAATATTCTCTCTTTTAACATCATACTCCCTCAAAACCCTAAAAGAAAGGAACGCTGCCAAACAGATATGCAGTCTCTCTCATGATAAGCAGTGGCGGCGAATAATGAGAAATAGGGTTTGGGTTTTGGAGAGGAGAGTGAGAAATAGAAAGTAGCAGCAGCGTTTTTATTAAAAAGAACTAGGGTTCAACGTATTTTCTTGGGTCAGAGTATTTTGACCGTATTTTTTTGGTCAACAAATAAAAAAATACGCCTCTTCAATAAATACGTCCCTGGGGACGTATTTTCCACGTATTTCGCCGTCCCCGTCCCCGAGACGAGTACGCCCAAGAAGGAGGCGTCCCCATGCTTCATAGTATAAAAGTAAAACTTCAAGAACATGTATAAGACAGAGTTCCTAGATGATCATGAAGAGGAATTGGCGGATATGTCTATGCTAAGTTAAGCAGTATTGTCAATGAGTCGGAAAAGGGTCAACTAGTGTCAGGCCCCTGTGCTTTAATAAATGGCATCCTATATTTGATTGGGCCTATTACCATTTTGTATTTCACAAGCCTCCCCATTGTCTCCATATTAATTGAGAAATTATATTCGCCCCCTGTGAGAGGGGCACTGCCGAACCTATTGAAGTACCGACACCAAATACAACATCCGTACACCAGCTGAAATGTTCTAAATCCTAACAATTCAGACACAGGTTGTCTGGGATATAAGCATGAATTTCATTACTAGTTTTCGCACTTGGTCTTAGTGGATCGTCTATCAAAATAGGCTCGCTTCATAGGGCTAAAACCACATTATTCAGCACACACTGTAAATGTCAAATGGGCATTCTATCTTGGCTTTCAGCAACTTCTCTTACGTCCTTTCCACCCTTTTGAAAAAGCCCCCTAAGAAGGGGATTCAGTGTTTCCTTTTTTTCTTGTGTGGCCAACTGTCTCTCAGGTTCTTCCATTTACCACGATGCTTATCTAGACGAATCTGCGAAGCTAGCTGCCCAAGTGTCGGGGTTCTGCATCATCTTTTTGTGTATTAAAGGCGCAAAAAGTTTTGGCCTCCTTGCTAGAGAGGTAGTACACCACCAATTGCTGCACCGGTATATGAATATAGATGATTCTGTACTACTTCATTCAAGTTTCTCAAAGATGTTGATAAAGTGGAATTACGTATTTTCGAGACATCTACTTTGAGGATTAAGTTTGACGGGTAATTTAGTTAAGATATTAAAATCAACCCATTAAGCACACAAGAACAATAGATTAATATTAGCAGCCCATGTACCCCAGAATTTCATTGAAAGTATGTGCATGGCTGACCATGAAACATGAAAGTAATAGTAATTGCACCAAATCCAACTTCTTATGGACTGAGCTTCTAATCATTGTTTATTAAGGGTTAGCATCAGTATGTAGAGTCCAATTTAGAATTCAGGCAGCCATATCTTTTGTTACTTTATGTTTGTGATAGGGATGCAGTAGATTAGTCTTTAGTGGTTATTGAGTCGCATTTAGTCAAGTCCTTTATTATTATGTTTATTTTCTGATATTAAGTTGTTAGGTTATATTATTGTTGAGTGAAGCCCATAAGTATATGGCTGAACTCTAAATTATATTTTTGAATGAATGAAACATAGGAAACATAGTCCTATATTGACTGAACCCTAATAAACCCTAGGCCCATATACTTAACAATAATATAACCTAACAACTTAATATCAGAAAATAAACATAATAATAAAGGACTCGACTAAATACGACTCAATAACCACTAAAGACTAATCTACTGCATCCCTATCACAAACATAAAGTAACAAAAGATATGGCTGCGTGGATTCTAAATTGGACTCTAAATACTGATGCTAATCGTTAATAAACAATGATTAGAATCTCGGTCCATAAGAAGTTGGATTGGTGCAATTAATATTACTTTCATGATTCATGGTCAGCCATGCACATACTTATAATGAAATTCCGGGGTACATGTGCTGCTAATATTAATCTATTGTTCTTGTGTGCTTAATGGGTTGATTTTAATATTGTAACTAAATTTACCTTCAAACTTAATCCTGAAAGTAGATGTTTCGAAAATAAGTAATTCCACTTTATCAACATCTTTGAGAAACTTGAATGAAGTAGTACAGAATCATCTATATTCGTATACTGGTACAGCAATTGGTGGTGTACTACCTCTCTAGCAAGGAGGCCAAAACATTTTGCGTCTTTAATACACAAAAAGATGATGCAGAACCCCGACACTAGGGCAACTAGCTTCGCAGATTCGTCTAGATAAGCATCGTGGTAAATGGAAGAACCTGAGAGACTGTTGGCCACACAAGAAAAAAAGGAAACACTGAATCCCCTTCTTAGGGGGCTTTTTCAAAAGGGTGGAAAGGACGTATGAAAGCCAAGATAGAATGTCCATTTGGCATTTACCGTGTGTGCCGAATAAGGTGGTTTTAGCCCTATGAAGCGAGCCTATTTTGAAAGACGATCCACTAAGACCAAGTGCGAAACCTAGTAATGAAATCCATGCTTATATCCCAGACAACCTGTGTCTGAATTGTTAGGGTTTAGAACAGTTCAGCTGGTACTTCAATAGGTTCGGCAGTGCCCCTCTCACAGGGGGCGAATCTAATGTCAATTAATATGGAGGCACTGGGGAGGCTTGTGAAATACAAAATGGTAATAAGCCCAATCAAATATAGGATGCCATTTATTAAAGCATAGGGGCCTGACACTAGTTGGCCAATTCCGACTCGTTGACAATACTGCTTAACTTAGCATAGACATATCCGGCAATTCCTCTGCATGATCATCTAGGAACTCAGTCTTATACATGTTCTTGAAGTTTTACTTCTATACAATAATTTCACTTTCCAATACTACTAGGTAGTGGTAGGGACACGAGAAGGTTGAGTAGATGCTACGAACTAGGCTCCATATGCACCAGGAACCATCAGACCACCACCTAGTACAGACACAGTTTTGCACCGTATGGTCACTTTCCATTAACTCATTCTCGTTAGCAGATTTAAGTAGGTCTGAATCTGATAATGTTTTAATAGAAAAGCCACAGGTAAACCTTGCATGAGAAGCTGAACTTGATGCACAAGGAACATTCGTACAAGTTAGGCATGGCGAGGATATTCTTATATTAATGGCGTGTTGTAGAAGTTTGGATGTTTCAGGGGTATTGGTCGACTAAAAAAAGATACAACTGCTTGGTACTTGTGCTAGAGAGCCATGGGGCCTCACCATTTGACCACTGTGTTGTTTCATGAAGAAACTGTAGTACTCTGTGTAAAGCTAAAAAACCCGCAGTTGCGGGCTGCTTTGATAGAGATCGGCATGAGCTATTTTAGAATGGCCAAAAGGCCCAAAACCTTGCTCGGGTCCTTTTGTACTATAATATGAGATCACATACTATAGCTGTCTAATGGAGCATTTCTTCCAGTTGACAAACCTTGAACCAACTATAAAGCAAAAATGAATTAGATGATCCTACCACTTTGCATGGTAATATCATCAGAGAAAACAATGCCAATTTTTTCCAAAGATAGCAGCAATAATGGAAGTAATAGTTAATGGTAGCTTGAAACATGAAAGGTAGTCAGGGTGTTCATCCGGATGAATGACATGACTAAGAAATCAAAATGCCCCTAGTTTGAGTGCAGACGGTAGTTTTGGGAACATTCTTAGGTACAATGGATTTAATGATAACTCCCCCGTGCATCTATTTTGCTAAGCTCGTGTGTCCAACTTCTGTTGGATAACCAGAATAGGGTATCAAAAGTAAGAAATAAAAGCAGATCTTGTACCAAGAGGTAGGCCCGATTTCTCAAGTAGAAGCTTCCACATCCTAATACGTGATGTCTAAATCCTCAAGTTATGGCCCATTAAGACTGCACCAGACTTATTCTAGCTCGTATTACTAATTATGCAAGAATAAATTTATGTTGACTTCTGCTAATTCCTCTTGTTGCTTCCTAGCCTTGCTGCAGTGCATGTAGCACTGCTGCAAAAAAGGAATCTCCAGGATCAATTGAAGTAATTTGACTGTCATTT
>JAYJMF010000073.1:3973985-3995391 GCA_036873715.1 Salvia sclarea
TTTTTTTTTTTTTTTTTTTTTTTTTTTTTTTTTTTTTTTTTTTTTTTTTTTTAAAGAAGGTTATAGTTTGAGTATTAAAAAACAAAAAAACTGTCCATGTCATGAAAGTCGATATACGTGGGTGCAACATGACAAATATATTAGAATTAATTTCAGAAGTTAGGAAAACGAATTTTTTGGGATATTAAACAAATGAACACTTGAAAAAGTCCCTCCCTGCGATTATATACTAAAATATTATTACAAAATGTAAAGAAAGAGAATTTAGAAAAGGTTTAATTGTCCAAAAATATGTAAATTTTGTCCAGTTGTTTTTTTAACTAAATCTATTATTTTGATAAAAAAAAATACACAAATTTCCCCAAATTTTAAAATTTGATCCAAATTTAAAGTTCGTTGGATAATAACTTGATTGTTTGGAGATCGATTAACACAATTAAAAACTATCGTTAGAAACCTCTTGACAATACTCTTTTATAAGTATCCATGTTGTCAGATTTTAATCACAAAAGATAATCGAAATGGCTTAAACATTATTTTCCTGAAAAAATATGATATTTATATATGTCATATATCGCTAAAAGCTTTCTAACAATAGCTTTAGATCACCCAACGAACTTTCTAGTCGGGCCAAATTTCAATTTTTGTGAAATTAATAATTTTTTGACTAAAATAATAAATTTAATTAAAAATAAAAATTGGGGCTAAAGTTTCTATACTTATCCATAATTAAACCCTTTAGAAAGCTTCAAAACCTTGCTAGAATCTTTGGAAAAAGTTTCCCAATAAAATAGTTTAATATACTTATTTTTACATCAGTTAATATCTGTATTTTCCCACACACAGCAACACACACAGTGCGTGAAGACAGTGTTTGAGAGAGAATGGCATTAAGTGTGTTCATGAAAAACAAGTGCATATAGAGAGATTTAGTAGTATTTTGTACTGCTCACAGACAACGAGAAGAAGAGAGCGTTACAAAAACAAGAAAAGGTGAAAAATTTTGTATAGAGAGAGAGAATGAATGAATCAATGAATAGAGAGTAAAGACGGCTTTTTTCAATTTGATATTACGCAAAAAAATCCCCTCTCATTCGGCTCTCTTCTTTCCCTTTTCCTCCCTATCTTTTAAAATCATTGCTTGTGAACTCAGCTTCAGTTTCTGTTTGTTCTTTTCCTCCCACAATTTTCGATCAATTTCACTGCCTTTTTTATCGTTATTGCCACAATCTTGAGATTGTTTCTTTTTCTGGGGGAACTAATCTATCCGTCAAAACCCGTTTCTTGTTCCGATCGGATCTGAAAGGGACCTGCGCTACAACATTTGAGGAGAGAAGAAATTTCGAATAATAAAAGCAAAGTTCATTTGCTTTTTGGGAATATTTTTTTTTTCCTCAACCGATGAAGGATTGTTCGGCCATTTGCATTTTCTGATAAGGTAAAATTCAAGAACTCCTTTCTTTACTACTCCCTTTTCTTCTTATTTGATTTTGGTTTGTTGGGTTTTGGTTTATGTGTGTAATGTGAGTGGAAAAGAGGAATCTTGGCCGTAATGGGACTCCACAGTTGAATCTGTTCATGATCAGTGTCGATTCTTGTTTTTCCATTTATGTTTTTTTCGGTTTGTGGGATTTATGTTGGAGGGCATTTACTGTGTTTTCTTGTATTTCAGTAATATTTGGATGATTTTAGTCTATATTTGGAATTAGGTTTGAGACTTCTGATTTGTGAATAATGTTGTATTGTAGTATGAACGAGCTGCTGTTTGTGGACTTGTATTTCAATCGATTGAATGCTTTCAGTGGAGAAAGTTATTTTAGTTTGTGGATTCGTATTTATTTGGAATTTGGTTTGAGCCTTTAGTAGTACAAAAGTGGTGTTGGTTGAAATGTATCTCAATTGATTGAATCATTTGCTTGAGTGATTTTTGTGTGCTTTTTATGAAATTAGCATATTGAAACTGCCTTAGCTTATGTTGAATCCTGCTTGGTTTGGTGGCTATGTGTTGCAGTGTCAATGCCTCACAACGCTATGGAATCGCTTGTCCAAGGAGTCGATTCCATGGAGATGAGCTGCAGTTCCGTTGGCAAGGTGGAATACAAGTCCTCTTCAGCACCTCCAACGAGCCGCCCGCCCCACCATCCTTCCACGAAGCACTATAGACATGGTGGAGGCTCGTCGGGAACCTACTCAGTTCCCAACGACTCGGTGCCTAAGGATCACATAATGAAGACCATGTATGCCCCGTCTGGCTCTATGGTTGTCTCGAAGCGCTCCTACAAAACTGCTCATCTCGTCATGCGGAAAGACGGGGATCTCGGGGGATTGGATGAAGAAAAGGAGAAACACCCGAGCAGCAGTGGAAAGGGGCAAGAAAGCAATGATAAGATCGGGCAGCAACGGGTTGATGATGCCAAGGTTGTTACTACTGATTCTAATGGTGTGGAGCCAGTTAAGTTTGATTCGTTGCCAGCTAACGAAGCCGTTGACCTATTGAAACCTCAACCTAAAGTTGGGACAGGATTTTGTCCGAGCCCTCAAGGCAGTTTCTACTCCGCGACGCAGTATGCAGAAGCTAAAGAGAGCTTCACTAACACCGAAGTGAGCGAGTGTGGGAAGTCTGAAAGTGGCGAAGTGAGCCACTCGGGTGACTTCGTCGAGAGCAGGAAGACTAGCATATACAGAGGGAGCACCGGGAGTGATGTGAGCGACGAGAGCAGCTCGAGTAGTTTCAGCAGTGCTATGTACAAGCCGCATAAAGCTAATGACACGAGGTGGGAGGCGATTCTGGCTGTCAGGTCTCGGAACAGTGGGGCGTTGGAGTTGAAGAATTTCAGGATTTTCAAGAGATTGGGGTGTGGGGATATCGGCAGTGTTCACTTGGCGGAGCTGATAGGGACGAAGACTTTGTTTGCCATGAAAGTGATGGATAAAGAGGCTCTAGCTAGTCGCAAAAAGATTCTCAGAGCGCAGACGGAGAGAGAGATTCTTCAGTCGCTGGATCACCCGTTCCTCCCCACTTTGTACACTCACTTTGAGACGGAGAAGTTCTCGTTCCTGGTGATGGAGTTCTGCCCCGGGGGAGATTTGCACGCTCTTAGGCAGAAACAGCCCGGGAAATTCTTCCCGGAGCATGCTGCAAGGTAGAATTCAACGAACTCCAAATTTCATGTCGTTTTTTGAGGCACCCCCCTAATTAAATCCCAATTGTGATTATAAAATCTGATATGAAGCCTAATTCGGGGGGTGGATGCACCGTACATCTCGATGTGCACAAGTTTTTGCCAACATTAGTGTTCTTGCTATGCTACAGGCCTAGTTTTACACAATTTCAAGAGTTTCTGTGTGAATATGTGTGTGATAACTGTTCATTACTTGCTCTTGAATTTGAGAATTTCCATCATTCTTTTCTTGAAATTTCTTCAATAGCAGTCATCTAAAGTAGAAACATGATAAAAATGGAGTCTTTCTATGTCACTCACATTATTTATGCCTAATTCTTGCAGGTTTTATTTGGCTGAAGTTCTCCTTGCTCTAGAATACTTGCACATGCTTGGGATCATCTACAGAGATCTCAAACCCGAAAACGTTCTCGTGCGGGAAGACGGGCACATAATGCTCTCCGATTTCGACCTCTCCTTGAGGTGCGCAGTGAGCCCGACGCTAGTCAAGTCCTCGAACATCAACCCCGAATCCAAGAACTCCGGATACTGCGTCCAGCCCGCCTGCATGGAGCCCTCCTGTGCGATCCAGCCCGCCTGCATCCAACCCACGTGCTTCGGCCCTCGTTTCGGGAAATCGAAGGACAAGAAATCCAGAGGGAAAACAGAGATATACAACCAGGTGACCCCTCTCCCAGAGCTGATGGCGGAGCCCACGAGCGCCCGTTCCATGTCCTTCGTGGGCACGCACGAGTACCTCGCCCCGGAGATCATCAAGGGGGAAGGCCACGGCAGCGCGGTGGACTGGTGGACGTTCGGGATCTTTCTCTACGAGCTGCTGTTCGGGCGGACGCCCTTTAAAGGGGCAGGGAACCGAGCCACGCTGTTCAACGTCGTCGGGCAGCCCCTGAGGTTCCCGGACTCGCCCACGGTCAGCTTCGCCGCGAGGGATCTCATCCGGGGCCTGCTCGTGAAGGAGCCGCAGCATCGCCTCGCGTATAGGCGCGGGGCCACCGAGATCAAGCAGCACCCCTTCTTCCAGAGCGTCAACTGGGCGCTCATCCGTTGCGCGAGCCCGCCGGAGGTGCCGCCGGCGTTCGTGATGACCGAGGCGGCCCCGGCAGCCGCGGCGACTCCCTCGCCGCCGACTGCGGCGACGGCCGGGAAGGTGCAGGGTGTGGATGTGAAGCCTTCGGGTAATTACTATGAGATAGATTTTTTTTAGATGATTTTGCAATATAATATGCCTTGAGATGATTTCTGTTATCATCTTGTAACTCAAAATTTTATTTCTAGGGATATTGTTTCATTGCAAGGAATATATAAAAAGGTGTTGTTCCTTCAACTAAGCCACTGTAAATTGATGCAATTCTTTCATAATTTTTTCACACGCATTGGTTTTAGGTTTCATGGCTATATTTTTTGATCGATTAATAAAAATAAATTTAAAGTTTGTGTCACGATTTCATTACTGTTTATTTATGCTCGTAGATGTTGTGGACTTAAAATGTTGGTCGGATTCGGAAAATTTAGCTTGAATCTGAAGTTTCTTTGATCAAGATTTAGTTTATCTATGTCAAGAACTATGTTTCTTGTAGTGGCAAAAAAGAATATCATTTGCAATAATTGTAATAAAATATGATATGACCCACATTTTCCTTTTTAGCTGTAACAAAAGGAAGATTAAACTTTTGCGCGGACATTGGCTTTATTAGTTTGAAATTATTTCTTGCGCGAAATTTGGCTTTATAAAGATATAAAATTAGTAGCGTGTTTTGGATTACTTCATGTTCGAATTAAATATGTTTATTTATTAATTTATTTTTGGATTAATTCACTAATAAAATTATTTCTCATAAAAGTTAGTACCCCCGTCGTTCCATTAATAATGACATTTTTCTTTTGGGCACGGAGATTAAAAAGTGATATTTTTGTGTATAAAATAATGAAACTTACTAAATTGACTACTTTTCCACGACAAATTTATTACATTTTCTTTAGTATGTATAATTATTAGTGAGACAAAAGAGATGTATTCTAGTTAATTTGTCACATAAAAGTTACTATAGTACTCCAAGTTATCTCTAATTCGTGAGACCTACATAACAAAAATTACATAAGATATATTATCATCTCATGGCCTAAGTTTGGCAATAGCCTCCTCCATAAGGTGTAAATAATTAGAGGTGTAAACGAATTGAATCGACTATGAGTTATTTGTGGTGGACACATTAACTAAACTCAACTCAAGGTTAGTATGGTCAATATTAACACTCTAGTAAGCTTGACTTTGTGAGGCTATTGAAATAGATTTTTAAATTTTTAATTAAGAAAAATAAAAACTAATTGAGCTAAACCAATTTTTTGTTGGGTCAATATGTGACTATTGATCTTAGAAACATACAACTCATGGGTTACTAAAAAATAATTCATTTAAATCAAACTCCATGCCCAACAAAGTTACGTGAAAAAGAAAAAGTTAAATCGAATTCAAGACCTTTTAATATTTTAGGTCTGGACTATTAATAAAATCACGATAGATTTCAAGTTTTAAATAAATGAAAAATTATCAAACAGATTCGAAATCGACTTCCAATAATTAAAGTTTGAGCTTGATTTTTTTTTTTTGATTTACTCATATATCCCTAACCATATAAAAAAATCGGAATAAAATTTTACTACAATTAACAAAAAATAGGTATATATTAACGTTTGACACACCAAATCCAGATTTGAACTTGGTAAAGTTGGGAAAGGTTCAAATGAGAATCACTTTTAACAGAAGAAGAAGAACAAAGAACATAAATCCACCGTGAAAAATCATGAATTTGTCGGAAAAATTTGTGAATAAAAAAACTAGGAAGATATTCCATTACCTGATTCAACGCTATGTCCGATGCAGAGACGATCGATTCTAGCAAGCCGACGGCCTTCTCCGCCAGCTCCGACTATTTCTCCGACGTGTTGACGAGTCGAACAAGAGAGATCAAGCAATTCGAGGCCAAAATCGATTGGATCGTTAGAGGGGAAGTTGAGAGATTGTGCAATGTCGACACGACATCAATTTTACCCGAGTCGCGAATTGAAAACTGCGGCTCGAGCAGCTGGAAAAGCGCCCGCACGACCCCCGATGCCACGATCTCGGGTTTGTTGGCCGTGCAGGACGAGAGCACCAATAGAGTGGCAACCGCGAGCTCGAGTAGAGATCCCTTCCGACACCGGAGGATCTCTACTACTGCAGGCACGGCCCCACATTTTACTATGCAGATTTTGTGCCTGCACATCAGAATAACCGAACCGAACCAAACCAAATCAAATATTATAAACTAAAACAATTAAACAAACCAAATCAAATGGGAATATCTAAACCGGTTTTTTAATCTCGGTTTGAGATTTTCTTGAACCGGATTAATAATGAAATTGAAAATTGCGATTCGGTTTTTGGATTTCGGTTCGATTTTTAACCTTTCGCTGCCGGAGGCAAGATTGAGGAGAGCAAAGAGAGAAGCTTCGATGGATTGACGATCTCGTGAATGAAGCATTAGAATTAATTGGGAAATCATTTCTTTTTCGACGTTTAATCGTTGCTTCTGCTTGCAGTTGAGCTTGCCGATTTCCATGGCTGCTACAATTTGAGCTTCTCTTTTAACCTCTTCTGCCATGGCTGCTCTCTCTCGATGTATACTAGTTTATTTGAAAGCAACATACTATATATATGTATCAAAACTAACTAATTTAAATGGAAAATATTTTGAAGTGCAACTTTTACTTTCTATTTATAGAAGGAAACCATGTCAGCTGGGAAATCTTGTGCACGAGAAAATTTTAAGCATTGACAAAATATTGTGAGCACTTAGCAAATCAATAGCAATAGCACTTGATATTCGAAACTAATTATTGATGTAAAATATATATTTTGACATGTAATTAAACATATATGCTGCATGATTGTTCGAATAGCTTATGCATGAATTTGTGTTTTATTTTCATATCTTGCTATTAAGATGAAATGAAAAGGGAAGAAGTATGATTAATTATGTACCACTAAAATGTACGTATTAATTATTAAAATAACCATAAATTGCATAACGAGACACATGAACTATGGAGTATAATTTTATTTTTTTTGGCGATATAGTAAGTGTAACGTCGGATTTGGCTTCGTAAATTGTTACAAGTTGGTGAGGAAAAATATGCTAAAAATGTGCATATGAGAGGCGTCTCAACATCTTCGTGGAAGTACTGCATCCATATATCTATCATTTTTTCTATTGGAAATTGCATTATGTCATTAATCGCCGATGTCACCAATATTTTCTATTAATTTTTTAATATACCTTTTTGTTATGTATTGAGTTTACTATCCATAGTTACTAGTTGTATAGAATTTGTGTACATAAATGAAAGTCATATACTGTATATCAAATATTAGTAAACGGAATGAACTAAAGCAATCTTAGTTTCTCACTTTAATTAATTTTCAAATTTTCATTATTAGTTATTTAGTTGATTAATTATTCTTTACGTGCATTTTGTGACACGTCCAAAACCATTGTGGGGATCACGTTGCCTATACTATATACGAGACTTCGAATGCTCAAATTAATATTCTATTCATGTTTACCTAAGTTAGAGAATATATATATTATTGTTTTCTTGCTATATTCATCTTATCCGAAAATTAGATTTTATTAGTACATATACTTGAATCCCAAACGAATATTTTGCAACTGAGACATCTTCCTTTGGTTTCCCCCCACTTTCAAGTTCCAACATTTGTTAAAATTTTAAATAATTAATAAAAATAAAATTGTCAGATGTTAATAGGACAAACAAATCCAGCAAAAGAAAAACAAACCTATCTGACATTACTATACATTGAATTGAGAAATGTTTTATGAGTATAATGTGTATCTTGTTATATACACAATACAAAGTATCCTTATAAATAAATACAATATTGGATTTGTAACAAAAACCAACAGCAAAAATTTCGAAACGAACACATACAATGCTCATCAATACTAAACGACCTAGATACATTCTTGAGTATTCAATTATTGCACACATTTAATCAGTAAAACTAAACGATTAAATACACAAATTTTCAATTTTTTAAAGGGAAAACTGTTGTAATTGAGTCAGCACCCACATCCCCCACGAGCAACCCCGCTCCGGTCTCGCCCGCCAGGTCCTCGTCGGATATATTCGGTGCTGACTCGATTTTCCATTCACTGGAAAAAACACCCATGTTGTAATTGCAAAAAATTGAAAGTTTGTGTATTTAATTGCAAAGATCCAAAAATCATGTTGTAATTACAAATTGGGTTAAAGTTCATGATTTAATTTGCAGTTTTACCTTTTAAAAATACCTTTGTAATCAAATGGTATATTGAATTTCAATCTCAACTACCATCTTTGGAATTGTATTCGTCACATAAAATGTATACGGAGTATTTAAGTAAATCACTTTATTTAAGCCTATAAAATACGAACAAATTCGTTTGAATTCTATATGAAAGTCTATGTATTAAACAAAAAATAGATGTACAAATTAATCTAAAATAATTATGAATTCACCATATATAGATCTTCGGGATCCAATAATTAAATTATAACAATATTTATTTTATATTCCATTTGTCCCACATAAATTGTGCTTAATTTATTTTTTTGTCTTTGTTCCTGGTAAGTGTGCTCGTTCCTTTTTCTTAAAATATACTAATATATATATACACAATTTTTTAAAAAAATAAGACTTTTTATTCTCTCAAAATTTATTAAAACTCATGTCACTCTCCCATAAACACACTTGTAAGGGACAAAATGAGTATATAAAGATCGACTTATATTTGATCCAATTTTTATATATATTATATTACATTAATGACACACTCTTTGGTCTTAACAAGATAATCACGATTGCAGAAATGCAAAGATAAATGTTTTTTTTGTGGATTATTACTAAATTCTATTAATTCCTCAAAAATTGACGGCCATAGTTGAGCGTCGCGATCTGATAGGCCCAAGTGTTGAAATCGGGTGCCGTGGCGTAAAGGCCCAAAATCAGTGGAAAAGGCGTAGGCCCATTCGTTAATTGAAATAATTAATATTATTGTGATTGAGTCATTAAAATATACACAAATTATTCCTAATATTTAATGCAATCTCATCATTTATGGTTCGATTATTGCATGATTATTCATTATCGCGACGCTTCCGTAGAGATGATGGACTGAAAGTTGGTCACCATTTTCTTCAAACTCGAAACCGATTTTATATAGTATATTTTTTTTGTTTTATTTTTTTCTTAAAATTATTATTATTGTGATGGTTAATTCAGATTCTATTTACGCCAAATGTGTGATTCCGATTCACTTTCCTTTTCTTTTCCTTTTTAGTTTATTCGGTTGATCGTTCATCAAATTTTGGCGTTTCCGATTGTGATTCTGTAAAAATAATTTGATTTGCAGGTGTGATTCTATGGCCTCCGCATTTTCACTCTCCATATTTTGAATAACTGATCCCTGATTTTAATTGTTTTGCAGAATTTGGGTTTGATTTTGTCGATTTCTGGTTTTCTTTTTAGCTGGCGCAGCTGGAATGGATGAGGGGAAAGTTCACCCGATTGCGAGTAATTCAGGAGAGAAATTGGGGGCAAATGCGATGCCGACTAATGTAATTCGTGATGGCGACGGATCGTCTAGGGTTATATTGTCGGAGCCCACCGGTTGTACGGCTGAGGTTTTTTTTTTTTTTTTTTTAATGATATTTTGCTGGTGAAATTCTTGTATCTCATGTTATGAAAATTTGATCATTTCTCTACTTTTGTGTTTGCGTTGAGTAATTTTGAAATGCAACTTGCTAGTTGATATTTTAGAGTAGGAATTCTCTTGTGTGCATGCGCATACCCTATTTTCTTTCTTATTGTTTTTGGTTTTTGTGTGTTGTGTGGGATTGATTAAGTTAGGTTTAGCTCACTCGGAGTAAAGATTATTTAGCTAGTGTAGGAACGAGTGTAAAGCTTTTATATGTTGCACAGGTGCTTTTGCACGGCGGGCAGATTGTATCGTGGAAGAATGAAAGAAGAGAAGAGTTGCTATTTATGACCAACAAGGTGAAGTTTTCGGATTATATATGAGTTGATGTGACTCATTTACCATTGATAAGGAGATTTATATGCAGCTCTTGGATGTATGGTTGCGTATTAGAATATCTTTGCTGATGATTTATGTTATGTTTGGTGGAGCATAACTTTCAGTTATATGCATATATAGTATGGTAGTTCAAGATGAAGTAACTGTTTTCGGGGTTTGGCAGGCTCTTTGGAAGACTGGTAAAGTCATCAGAGGCGGGATGTCCATTTGCTTCCCGCAGGTGAATAATTGATTTAGCTAGAAAACATCTAAAGCTTCTATCATTGTATTCTTATAAGTTCCATCTGCATATTAGTCTACCAATTTTGGGTCCCCGGAGCAACCTGGATTTGTGAGGAATAGACTGTGGTCGTTAGATAGCTCTCCTTCGCCTTTGCCCCCTGCCAATAGTCACTCAACGGTGGATCTTCTGCTCAAATCCACAGATGATGATCTGAAGACTTGGCCACATAGGTAAGTAGGAAATCAAATGACCATCACCCCAATAATAGTAGTAATTTGAGATATTCTTATGTGAATTTGGTTCTGATGCCGTGTTCAGATTTGAGTTACGTCTACGAATCTCTCTGACTGCTGGCAAGCTCACCGTGATCCCTCGGGTGCGGAACATTGATACCAAGCCATTCTCCTTCTCATTTGCTTTATGCAGTTATCTATCTGTCTCTGATATCAGGTTCTTAGCTCCACTTACAGATATTCTTCCCAGTTGCATGGTTGATATGTTAAATTCAACTTTATTCAGTCTATGGTGCATTCACATAATAGTTTGATTTGCATGGATGTGGAACTCTCGTATGTGCTCAGCGTACCTAAATGTTCTAGATAAATCATTACCGTTACAAATAGGTTGGTTGTTGCCGATTGATTTGCAGTGAAGTGCGTGTTGAGGGCTTGGAGACTCTGGACTACTTTGATAATTTGTTACAAAGGGAAAGGTATACTGAGCAGGCTGATGCAATTACTTTTGACGGTGAGGTAATGTTTCTCTTTCGATCTACTGTTTCTGTTTATTATGTTCTCAGATATCTGTACTACAACCACATATATATTACTCTGTTAGACTATGCAAGTAAAACTTTGTCACTGATCAGTTTTTAGCATCTTGTTTGTGGCTTGATAGGTTGAGCGGGTCTATTTAAGCACCCCACCAAAAATAGCCGTAATAGACCATGAGAAGAAGAGAACCTATGTGCTTCGCAAAGATGGCATGCCTGACGCAGGTGTTTTTTCTTCTTTTGTTGTTGACATCCCTCAATGGTTGCTATCTTCATCTTTTCTTTCATTTTCTCTAAAATGAGTGACCATGGCGTGCAGTTTTATGGAATCCTTGGGACAAGAAATCAAAGGCTATGATGGATTTCGGTGATGAGGATTACAAGATAATGTTATGTATTGATTCTGCTTCTATTGAAACCCCGATAGTCTTGAAACCCTGTGAAGAGTGGAAGGGCCGTCAGGAGCTAACAGCTGTCTCATCAAGTTATTGCAGCGGACAGTTAGATCCTCGAAAAGTTATTCAGGGCTACAAGTATTGAATTTATAGAGCACATCGGGTCCTGGCATCACTTATCCATTGTGTATATATGCTCTCTCTCTCTCTCCCTTTAATCTGTATCTCTCGTATTCAAACAACCATTCTGGCATCTTAGTGACGTAAGCAATGTGTATGTTGGTACGTGAGCTGCTTCTTTTGTTTGCTGAAGTACTAATCCCAGCTGCATGTTGTTTCATCATCTATCTTCTGTTCTATGGGGTTCGGCATTTTACCTTGATTTAGGAACCAATGGTCATCTTGTCTTTACCCTTTGCGTTATACTATTTGGTCAATGTGATGCAAATATCATATCATACGCAACAACCTTAGAAAGATGTATTGGATACATTTACATAGACTAAAAGATCCCATTTCTGTATGCTTACATGAAAGCTTCATGGATATGCATGAATTGTCCCCTCATCATCACTTATTTAGAAATTTCTATGAGTTATAGAGTAGACGTTACAGCATTACAGGTCTAATTTCAATACATAGTCCTTTTTAGAGAAGAGAAAGCATAGATGTCCCAAATTTTTCCTTGGCTTCTTTGTCAAGTGGATCTTCTCCCAAATACATGTTTACATATGCCCTGCATAATAGTTCGCTTTGAACTGTGCTGACGATCTCGCCCCTAACTGCGTTACCATAGGAAAGCCTAAATGAGTAGGAGCAATGGAGCATTACGTTTACAATAGATTATAGGATAATAGTTTTTCTTACCTTTAGTTTGGAGTGTGTATCCTGGTAGCCTGGATATCTCGATTGTGGATCCTGGTTTTAGCTTTATATTATCTGATACTTCTCCCATAATCCTGTAATTTATTGATGAAACTGGTTTACCTCACTAATTTTCTTGTTATACTTCATTATTTACACTGCTGAGGAGGAATGAGTGACATACATTTTTGCAAGCTCTTCATTCTTCTTTCCAGTCAGCTTCTTGATGGAAGCACCTAAACCTTCACCAAAGTTGTTCCTTACCATGCTCATTGTTAGGTTAGAGAACACGATGACCAGTCGGACCATCATCCCAGCATCGCTGTCTATCACCATTCGATACATTCCCTCTGTTGCTTTAGACACTGATGTCCCGATTTTTGCCCTTAGTAGAAGATCCTTTATTTTCTCATTGTCTGCATATATACCTGGAGTTGGAGGTAAGTTTCAGTTATGAAAGTGAAAAGATGATCACTACAAAATTGAAATAGTATTGTGACTTTTGTTTCGTTCATGTATCTGCTTCCCCTTTTTGTTTGGTGTTTGCGTGATTATGTAATTGAAAAGCAGGAGGATTAAGTGATGGTTTTGTTTACCAAATCCATATATCTTGATGCTGATGCCAAACGCACTCTTCTTTCTCAGACCAACAGAGTTGAGCTGCTTTCCAGCCACCATAACTGGGAAAGATATTCCAGTTTTAGGTTCGATTTCGACTGGTATGGTTAGTTCTTCCTCCTCAATCTTTGTCTTTTTCTCTACAGGTTTCTCTTCCCCCTCCCCTTGGGGCTTCGTTTTCATCTGCACGTTGCCCCCGTTGTTTGTTGTAGAACACATAGCAACACTTGTGTTGGGGTCAATCTCTGCCATTTTCAGTGTTTTCTATGGTATGGTGCAGCTGTAGGGATTCTGCTTAAATGGGTTTATTAAGCTAAGAAATATATGAAACTATTTTGAGTAGTAGTGTTTAGGCATAGTGTGGTTGCTCTATGTGGAAATTGTGGGGTTCATTTAGTTCTAAGAAACCTGCTCAAAAGGGCTCATTGAATGTCGAAATTGACTCGGCATCCATCAATTTATGCGGCAAATAAATATACAACGATTTCACGTGCAAGAATCGTAAGTAGGTACAATGGATTCTGCTACCAGTTACTAGTAATCGATATCTCGAAATGACCATGAATAAGACAATATTATTGAGAGAGTATTTGTTGTTTGAATCGAATCGAATCGAGTTGATACGTGCTTTAAGGATGGGCTAGTGTTGATTGAACTATTCGTAGTTTCTTTTCTACACAGCTAATTTGTTGGAAATTTTGAAAAATAGCCCTTTCTAGTAAAATTTTCTACATCTGCGACCAGAGATAGGTAATATTTGTTGTGTGACAATAGATGCAAAATGTTTGTTGATTTAGCTCTATATTGTTAGGAAAATATCGTTATCAGGGTGTAACCTAGTGGATGGAATGGTCCGCAAATAGGGCTGTGCTATATTTTAATTATGAATACTTGTTTTTTGTACTTTTCTGAGATGGTCTTTTTATACTTACTGAATTGAATGTTTCTTTAGAGTGTACCTACCACTTCTAACCGGATAAAATGTATCCCCAAAACGTGACATAAGTGTTATAAATACTTGGAAATAATACTCGTTCATTAATTGTATGTGTGAAAAAAATATTTTTAGTTTACTGAATTTACCTAAAATTTGAAACTGTAGAGTCATATACTCATATCGTGCAAAATACAATTTTCGTGTAGTTTCATGGGCTTAATAATAGTCATTATCTGTTGATTATATATGGCCCATTTAGAGTATCTTGTCAATGGACTCGGTTACTATCACGGCTTGCAGGCCCAATAACACCTACTGATGTGGCCCATTTGATCGTAAAATAATACTCCCTTAGTTTACGAACCATTTGTCACATTTTGATCGGCACAAGTTTTAATAATTTTGTTGACTTAGTTAAAAATATGTATTAAGAATTGAAAAAGTGTACTGAGAGTTAGAAAAAATGGGTTAAAAGTTGCCACGAATGAAAAATGACAAATAATTTATGGATGGACGACAAAGAAAAATGTGACAAATGGTTGGTGTATATAAGGGGAATTTTTCTCCTCTCTAAACTGTAGCTTCCATAATTAAATTATTATTTTACTTTTGTATATCCAACCTTGTTTGACAGTTGGATTTAATAATAATAATAATAATAATAATAATAATAATAATAATAATAATAATAATAACTTACAATTTGCAAGGTATTTCTTATCAATAAATTTGGGGGAAAATCATAAATTCCTTGTTGATATATAGGCCAAAAAATTGTCCATTACATAATCATTATTTTCTAATAAATAATATATTAATTGTTTGTAAATATACAAATTATGTCTAAAGTTTATTTTTGACCAAATCTAAGACAATATATATCGATAAATAGCACAGTTTAGAATTTTATAAATTTTGCATGATCTTAAAGCTTGTTAGCCAATAATTTTATTGTTTGGATTTCGATTAGCAATCTGAAATTAGATGGAATGATTTCGACGATACTTTATGTTAGTACCATACTATTAGCAATCTGATGTTAGATCTTGATCCCCCACATTGTTCAACGAACTTCGGACTCAAAGTATTCAAATTTATAAAAAATTTACAAACTTTTATCATAAATTTGGATTTAATTAAAAAACAAAATTTTAATATAGTTTGCATATATTCACAAACAATTTGAACCTTAAAATATTAATATTAATTTTACAGGTAAAGATCATGAATTCACACTATATCAACACGTATTAGATCAAATGTGAATCTCGAGTCAAATCATACTCGGTTGAACTTCCAAAATCTTCATAATCATACCTAACATCAATAATAGATGAAATTTTAGCTTTTTAGACCAATTCCAAGCACAAGCTGCATACCACCTTAACTTATCGCCGATTACGTAATGTCAAATCATATGTAAACAACAACTTTTCCTATAATAATAATAATAATGGTTTCATATTTGTGCGTGGCCAATTCATTACTAAATTAGTTGGAAATATAATTAGTTGAAGTTTGTTGAAGCAATGCAAATGCAATAAATAGTCAAACCTATATAATTCACCGACTGCTCCTCACAGGATTCATCACAGGCAACTGACTTCATTTATTTCTAGTATTAATTTATGTTTTCCTTCTCCTTGCCTTTATTTTATTATATTGTTATTTGACCAGCAAAGTATAATAAATACAATAATTCAAAAGTAAAAGGACAAAGAGGTCACCCAATCCTTTCAATTTTGTATTGTTTTTTTCACCACCGACGCATAAAAACGTTCTCGCAACTGCAATTTTGGATACTTACTTAGAAACTTCCTCTCTTCCTTTTTCTATCTTCTTTAGTTCACACCGTGATAGATACTACTTTTAATAAAATATTTATTAAATATGGGGCTATTATTCATTTATAGTAAAACTTTTACCTGTATAATTACTATATATATAGTCTGATTATTGTAAAATTACAAGAATTTTATGATATATTATTAATTTTATACAGTTGATGTAAGTGTAGTGTAACAAGGATTGACAAATTCCTATGTGGATGGATAATTTTTACCATAAACATCAAATGCGTAAAGACAACACAGTGTTTCATTTTTTTTTTCTTTTATTAAAAACCACAAAATATACCTCAATCGCTCAAGTTTATAGAATGACTTAATTGACAACCAATTTATCTGTAGAAATTTGATATAATATGTTAGAAAACCTCGCCTCGAGCCCATTAATTTGAGAGGTCGTCGAACTACCATCAAAATTAATATGAACCGACCTTGAAAGTTTATTGTGCAGTTCGTGACAATATTCATTCATCATCAAAAATACACTTGAATATTCACCAAACATCATGAAATTAAGCACTAAAATGTATTCACAAAACAAAAATCAAAGACATATATGTACTCACAAAACAAAAATCATATCATTATTCTCAATTTTCAAAAGTCGAACTATAAAATAATGTACAAATAAAGATTGAGCGATAAACGAATATTAACTAGAAAATATACAGTATGTGTATGTGAGAAATAAATTACTCACTAACAAATATTGCCGTTACATCAATAAATCATAATAATAAATCTATAATAGCGGAAAAAGACATATATTCGGCATTTAAAATAAATATAAATCTAGAAACAGAAACTGGTGGGATCATCATAACATGTTATCCACTGCATGAGCATTCAATTTCATGTGAAATAAGTTTTAATGAGGACGTTTGAATTTGACATTAAAAATCATTTTTTTTTGACAGATTATTTGAATTTGTGAAATTAAAAAATATACGGATTTTTAGGCCTTCATTGTATTGTATACTATCAATAATGAAACTTTATATACATACTGCACACGACATTAAAAAGCACACACTATACAAACATGAAGATACACTGTGTATTTAATTTGTTTGTAAATTAATGTGGAAATACGCTCACAACTACTCCCAAATGACTAAGAAAATAATATCAACAATGACTATATATAAAAAATGAAATCCCAAGTGCTTGTTGAACTCAAGGCCATTATTTTGATTCCAATATTGTTTTCCACTGATCAAATTCCAAATAAGAATCTAAAATCAATGGAATAAATTCAAAGACCTTCAAGCACATATATTAAGATCCTTAACTTTCAAATGGCTTCACCCAAATTCAATTGAGTTAATTACCCTAAAATACATCAAATTTGGTTGAATTTTGATTTTGCATACAATTTTTAAAAGTTAAATCAAAACACATTTACGTTAAAAGAAAAATAGTTAAATTTCGTGAAATCAAAATGACATAGTTTTTTTTCCCTTTCTTCGACACATCAGCTTCGATTTTGCCAAATAATATGGGCGCAACTCGAATTTGAGGAAAAATCTAGATTAATTGAAAGTTAATAATATCAATTCAAATTTGTGTTTCAAAATCAAAATTCGACTATCGTTGATGTGTTTTACGATCATTAACCTAATTCAATATATGAGTATTTATTCATCTTCAAATTAACCATGTAAATGTTTGTAATATATTTTCATAGCTAAATGAGAGCTACACTACACATATATAAAAAGAAAAGAAAATGTATTTTCTTGACATTATCCATTCCACACCAGCAATCAAACACAAACTTATTATGTCTATCAAATCAACCAAGCTTAAATATAATAAAATTAGAAATAAATGAATCGAGGGTCGAATTATTTGTTTGAATACTATATTCAAATAAAATAAAAAAAGGTTATGAAAGACAAGATAAAATGGGCCCACGGATTTCTGACACGGACAGAATTCCTTCCGCCGCTCTCTCTCTCTCTCTCTCTCTCTCAGCAGATCAAATAGTGCCCAAAACAAAACCTCTCAGCAGAAAAATAGCATTACGCGGTGAGAAAAATTCAATGAATTCCGCAACACCTTTTTTCCTCTTCTAAATATTTGTCCACTTTCTCATTTCGAAAAGGGAAAAGGCAGTTTTCAAGATTAAAGGAAGCATCCAATCATCTCCCACTGCATGTATTTCTGTGTATATGGGTGAAGAAGTTGGGCAGTTGAAACTCGTCTCCCCCATCAATTATTCTCTCTCTTGAGCCCGATTTCGATATGGGATTTACTTGGAATGCGTGGTGAGGGGATAAAGCTTTGATCTTGGAGCTGTTTCACCACTTTGAGCAAGTGGTTTGTGAGTTTGAAGTCTTGATAAGTTGGGGAGATTGAAAGAGAGAAAGAGGGATTGGGAAATGGGATCTGGAAAGGGGTTTTACCCAGTTGCAGAGTTTGATTTGGACCCGAAATGGTTGGTGGATCCGAGGCTTCTCTTTGTAGGGCCTAAGATTGGAGAAGGAGCTCATGCCAAAGTCTATGAGGGAAAGTGAGTTGACCCTTTTTGCTCTTCTCTCAAACTTGATTTTTTTCATGTTTCTTGAAATTCGCCTAAAATTGTTGTTTATGATTCTTGAAATTTTAATTTGTTTGTTGAGGGGAGAGATGGGATTAATCCTGAAAAGATGTGTGTGTATATTGAATATTTGATGTTGTAGAAAGTGGCTCTGTGATTGTGAACTGTCATCTCAAATCTATTCTTGTTGGCCTTTTTCTTAAGATACAAAAATCAGAATGTTGCTATCAAAATTGTTGAGAGAGGGGATACAGCTGAAGAGATTGCAAAGAAGGAGTCAAGGTTTGCAAGAGAAGTTGCAATGCTTTCCAGAGTCCAACATAAGAATTTAGTTAAGGTTGTATATTTGTTACAGATATGACTGCTCTAGTAATGAATTCTATGTGTGTGTGTGAGATTTGATGAAGGGATATGTTTTGGAAATAATTTGTGAGAACTGAGAAATGTCTTAGCAGACTCTTTCTTCCTTGAATTATAGTTCATTGGAGCTTGCAAGGAGCCTGTGATGGTTATAGTCACCGAGCTTCTGCTCGGTGGGACGTTGCGAAAGCACTTGATCAACCTGCGCCCTAGGTGCCTCGATATAAGGGTAGCCATCGGGTTCGCGCTTGATATAGCTCGTGCAATGGAATGCTTGCACTCGCACGGGATCATCCATCGTGACCTCAAACCTGGTACCCGATTCTTGCCCTTTGTCTCGAGCATTTTAGCCTTGTTGCTCACACACAACGATTTTTTGTTGTTATCGTTGAAATTTGTACGACTCTTGCTATTAAACTAGGAAATAGTTGGGGAACCAAGGTTGAGGATCTCTGTATGTTTCATCGTAATGCTGCTGAAACTCGTTTGCTCTCGTTGAAATTTGAACAGGGCTTCGTATTAGACTAGGAAAAATCTGGCTTTGCAGAACCAAGGTTAAGAATCTGTGCTGAAACTCGTGTGGTCTCGTCTAATTAGTACTACTCTTGCTATTGGAGTAGGAAATAGTTGGCTTTTCAAAATCAAGAACTGTAGTATAAGTGTATGAATCTTGTGTTTTTGTCGTTAAATCTTGCATCGAGGATTAGTAAGCGTGTTACCTTCTCCGTCTTGCAGAAAATTTGCTCTTGACAGAAGATCGGAGAACGGTCAAACTTGCCGATTTTGGTCTTGCCAGAGAAGAGTCGTTGACTGAGATGATGACTGCGGAGACTGGAACATATCGCTGGATGGCACCGGAGGTTGTTTTTCTGCAACGATTTTTCCCTCGAAATGATTGAAGCAAAGATTTTTATAAATTTATGTTATTTAATATCTATATATGTTGCACTTGCAGTTGTACAGCACAGTCACACTAAGGCATGGAGAGAAAAAGCATTATAACCACAAAGTGGATGCTTATAGTTTCGCCATCGTGCTTTGGGAGCTCATACACAACAAGTTACCCTTCGAGGGCATGTCGAATCTGCAGGCGGCCTATGCCGCTGCTTTCAAAGTAAGTTCCCTCGACTCTCCCTCCGGATATTCGTAGAAACGATTTGCACAAAATACCAAAGATTTGACGATTTTGTAAGTATAAATATTTTATGTTTTGGGCTGGCTCGAGCTGCCTCCATCCGGGCTACCATCATCCAAACGCATTGTTTTCCGTTTCTTGTTTCAGAATGTGAGGCCGAGTGCGGACGAGCTCCCGGAGGAGCTGGCTCGGATCGTGACGTTATGTTGGAAGGAAGACGCAAACGCCCGTCCCAACTTCACTCAGATAATACAGATGCTCCTGCAGTATCTCTCCGCGATCTCTCCACCGGAACCGGCTATACCGCAGCGCATCTTCAGAAGCACCTCGGACACGAACTCCGTCTTGCCACCGGAGTCTCCGGGGACGAGCTCGTTGATGGCCAAGAGGGGTGACGTGACGAACACGCCGACGGCAGCCATGGAAGACGAGCCGAGAGGGCTCTTCTTCTGCTGCAGCTAGTGAGTCGAAGGCCTCGTTTTCGATCGATTTTCCGATGGATCTTCGAGCCCTAACTTGGATTTGGTGGGAATGAAGCAAGAAAAGTTGTAGATTGTGGAGTTTTAGGGGTTAGTGGTGATGGCGTTGTAGTCACGTGAGGTCCATCCAAAGCCCTTTTGGCTCCATTCATGTGCTACATTTGTAGTTTAGATCATTTTATTATATATGCTACAATTCCTAATAATGCAGCTATGGAAATATACATAAATTATTTCATATTCTACATTTTATGTTTCTTGTTATGCTTTGATTAAGTGTTTATATGTTGGTGTTGATTAAAGAATGATATATCAACTTTGGAAAAGAAGATAGAATAATGAAAAAAAAATTAAAGACTACTAACTTATATTGCCAAAAGAAAGTAGAAATTGCATTCATTATAATTTTTAATTTCTTCATGTCAAACTTAAAAATGAAAAGAGGTGGACTCATGTGAAGACTAACAGGCGATATGGATTCGATTGTCGCATTTTTTGCACTATAATTGTCATTTTGTTAAGTCTACATAATATATTTGTTCACCTGCTCAAATAAAATTATACTCGCAAAAATTCTTTTTATATCTTACTAATATTTATTTAAATCTATTATTAATTGTGGAAACTACAATAGAATGAATATACCATCTTTATTCATACATTCTGATTGCAGAAAAATATATAGGTAACTTGAAAATTGAAACTTTTAGAAGATTGAATTAGAATTTGTACTAGGGCAAGGGGTGTACACTAGCCAAATCGTTCGTGAGCTATTCGGAGCTCGGCTCGGAAAAAGCTCGTTCGAAACTCGATCGTTTTCTAAACGAGCCGAGCTCGAGCCTGAAATCGAGCTCGATTAGATTTTCGAGCCGAGCTCGAGCTTATGGGTGTTTGACTCGACAGCTCGCGAACATGT
>JAYJMF010000073.1:4015240-4030481 GCA_036873715.1 Salvia sclarea
AATAGTTTTCGAATAATTTGAATATCATTTCGAATCGAATACGAATCATATTTAATATTCGAAAACGAATCGAATACTGAATCGAATAAACCCTAGCCCCAACTGACTTATAAAAAATACAAGAACATTCAAATTGAATAAAATAAACAAAATTAGTGGCCTCAGCACAACTAACTTAACAATCATACTACACATCATGTTATACCAAAAGAAATTGCAACCGACTTAAACACACCCAACTTCACTACAAATTTGACACTAAATTTCTCATCTTCATGTTTTCACCTTCTCAAATAAAAAAGTAAGCTTATACATAATAGAATAACGATTATGCAGCTTTAGTACGAATTAGAAACATCTAAGTTACAAAAGAAAATAAACTAAATAATACTATGAGCTAATTCAGTAAATGATTTTACAGCTCACATAGCTATGGCAACTGCAATACCATTAAGATACATCATCAAAAAGCCATTACTATTCATTCAAAAGCTTCATGTTATATCACCTGTAAATTTGTAAAAAAATAATTAAAAAAGTATATATTTAAGATACCAAACACTTACACATGCATAAAAGAATTAAAGAGGCAGAAACACTTATCCATACCAATTTCTCCTTAGCACGCAACAAACTTCATTTTTAAAAGTCATGAAACTTCACAAGATATGGTCAATGTATTATTCTAGCTAGATAAGTAAATAAGGTCATATAGTTAAAAAGTACGACTAGCATATAATCATAATTGCAATGATTCATTTATTCATAATATGCTATAATTTCACATAGATTAAGCTTCACGAAAATCAAATTTCAGAAAAGTTGGAAACCTGTTCAATACATAATTTTTAAATAGCCTTGTAGACGATCAGAATATCAGATTCTTTTTTTTTTCAAATAAATTAAATATCTCTGCAACTTAGTCGGTGAAGTATTATTGAAGATTAATGTCCCCATATCATATCCACCTACACAAAAGTATGTCTTCAATTTAGTTTCCCAAATCATTCATCATTCAGATAAAATATTAAAAAAATACTATAAAATTATGAAAATATCCCTGCAATTTTTGGAAATTGCATGTGGAAGGCCTCTACACATAGAGCTGTCAAATCCGGCCCGGCCTGCCCCGGAGTTTGGGTTGGGCTGGGCTGAGAAAATGTTGGCCCGAAAAAAATCGGACTTTTCTGGCCCGCCCATTTGACCATCCTGGCCAATCGGGTTTTGGGCTAAAAAGGCCCGAAACCCATGGGCTTTTTTGGCCGCCCATATATAATTAAATATATATTTATTTTAATATTTTTACATTATTAGTATATTATTATTGGGTTATTTCATGAGATTATGATTTATTTAGTTTCATATTCAATTTTTTATTATTTTTTGGGTTGGTTGTAATAAAAAAATATATATTTATTCATTTATTTATGCATAAAAAAATAAAAAATAAAATATTTAAAAATAATAATTATCGGGCTGGGTTGGCCCGGCCTGCCCGAAAAATTATAGGGGCTAAGCTGGGCTGTAGAAATTTAGGCCCAAAAAATTTCGGGCCAGCCCGGCCCGGCCCAGAAAATAGTATTTGGCCCGATGGACTGGGCTGGGCCGGCCCGGCCCGCCCATTCGACAGCTCTATGACTACACGTACGCCTTTTAGTCTTTGAACAAGGTGTGAGGAAAGTGTAAGATTTTTTTGTATCAAACAATGACAATCCATCAATATTAATGATATATTAGATATTTCATCTAATGTGAACATAAAATTATATATTTTTATTGAAAAATATTTTAAATTTATTTATTAATTAACAAAGTGAGCATTTTTATCTATTAGCGCATAAGCTTCACCGTTTAAAATATGTAACACTAGAATATAATCATAATATACATCTTCCCCAAGAAAACGAATATAATAATATATCAACACTTCCTCCGTTAAATACATCGCAATTTGGTTACAATTTGATTTAACATTGTAACGGACAAGCACGTCATACAACGACTTGAAAAATAAAATAAAAATTAAAAAAAGGATAGAAAAAGAATCCTCACCAATTACATTTTCAATATAAAATAATTTGTGAGTTAGACGAAACTTATAGAAGTTATAAAGCCTCTAGTTCTACCAATGTGATTAATTAGGATTAAATAGTTGATTAATTAGCACTAATTGTACAATAAGGAGAGCCGATTATCCGGGTACGGGTCGACCCGAGTAGCTTCCTCTCTTTAATAGCCGGATCCTCCAACATTAGAACTTTGTCTTTGTGTTTAACCCCAATCATGTGCAAATGTTCATGATCCTCCCTTTCTTTGCCCTTGAATAATAGCCTTTGCTCTTGGGGCTCCAATTTTGTTAATAATGATAATAAAATCTTCAATTCGCCTGTAAAAAAGATCGAGAAGAAAGATTAGAAAAAATATAAATCATGTAAGAATTATCAGCAAAAAATGCACGAGCCTATATACTCGATCGTGCTTACTCTAGAAGTGTTAAAATAGACACATTCAATGCATTGTATAGGAGAAAAGAACTCAATTATGAGGTGGTGTTTTGAGAAACAAAATGAGGAAATGCATACCAAATGTCGAGGTTGCTTGGATTGATATGTCGTGCCAGTACGAAACTGTTGAAACTTTAATTGTAATAATCTCATCTGTGCTTTCTTTACATTCCCGTTTCTGGACAAGCATGCCCCCCGGCCTTAGCTCCCACTTGATCTCGCCGGCGGTGGTTCCACCGCCTTCGTTGGCCGGAACAACGCCGCCGCCGCCGCCGCTCGACTTAGAGCTACTCCTAGAGAACCTCTTTGACCTCAACTTGATCATTTTGCCAACTTTTTTCTTTCTTTTTAGTTATAACTTCAAAATATTAGGAGATAGGAAAGTAAGAGTGAGGGAATTGCCCTTTATATAGTTGGCATGAGCAATGAATGTGGACAAAATATTCATTAATAAAATACTAGTATTCTTAGTTTACATAACCTTGTATTAGCATCTAATAAAATTGAATTAGATTATTAATGAATAATTTGGCGAGCTATAAGATTTTGACACATGGGCTCGAGATGGGGAATTTTTATTTTGCTGATTTTATGGGGAGCTAAGACACATGGGAATGTATGTTCTGCTTAGCAATTTGTACAAAATGTTTTTGTCGTTACCTTAGTTTACTTTCTGGTTTTATTTATTTTGTTTGCTTATTTTAGTCTAGTTAGGTATAATCTTTTTATAATTGTTTAATTTGGGACGGCTGGCTGATTTTCAGGTATCTAGCCATGTGAATTGGAGGTGCAAAACTTAAAACTATATCTTCTTCTTCTTCTTCTTAATTAATTCTTTGTACAAAAAATAAAATAAAATTGAATATTGTTTATCCCATGAATTGAATAAAGTTTTCCTAAATTTAGGGATTGCTTTCTCAACAAAATTGTAGATTAGTCGGTGGTCTATTCTAATCTGCTGATAACTGTCTTTAAAGCAACGAGTAGTGGATAAAATTTGTTTACATTTGGGATGAGAACAACTTAATTAATTTTATTTTTCAATAATATAAAAGGGTCGAATCGAAACGTTGATTATCCTTTACAGTTCATGAAAATAATAATTAAAATTGATGATCTACAGCTATTTGCAGTTTCTTCTCTTCCTTTGATTTATTTCTATATTATCATCTTCCAAATTTGACTTATGAATTTATTTATTTGATTAATTTATACAAAACAAAATGAAATATTAATCACTGTAAACAAGTAAGCCATCGGATTGGAAAGTTGGAACATTTGCTCGTAACCAGACGAATATATTCATTTAGGATTAAATGTGAAACTAGAAAAGCACGAATAATGTTTTAAGCCAATAATGACTAATTATCAAATACATAGTAGAGAGTATATCTAGAATTTATAATTCTCCTACAGACTCTTTATTTCTTATTTCATTTTCTATTTAAATCATTTTCTAATAATTAATTAAAATTAAAATAGTCGGTAAAAAAGCATGATCTCCTTTGAATTAATCCTGCCGTATTATGCGAAACATTAATGTTCAAGTAACGCAAGCAAGGGTTTTCCTTGCCACATAAAAATTCCTAATCAAATCAATAAATTGATAGCTATCAATTACTAATAATAAACATACTTTAAATTAACTTTATGGGACATATCATTGGTACTGTATTAGTATTACAACTATATATTCTCCCTAGATAAAATCATTTGAAAAGATAATTATACAAGTAATTAAAATTGAGACGGAATAAATACTAAATAAAAGTAAAAATAGCAACAAAATTTAAAGCTGAAAGATATACTTTTCATATATCAGCAAGAGATTGTGTATTCAATTCCATCTTCGCATACACGTGCACATAAACCTAGTGTTTTGTTTTTAATTCTTTCGATTTTTACCAATTAATACTAGCTCGATTTTTTTTCGATTTCCTAACAATTGATAAATTAAAAAAAAAAAAAAATTCAATAGCACGTAAGCTCAATAAAATTCCAATCTAAAATTTGATTCCTCTTATGCCACGTGAAATACGATAGTTAGCTACTATTTCTTACATGGTTAGATGCTTAAGTGATCTTGCTAAGATCACTTAGGAATCAGTGGATATGTTAATAAACATTATTATTAGCAAGAAAACAGAATCTCAAAATACGAATTAGATTTTGTTAATTTCTTAATTAAGTGACAAAACAATTAATGAAACAAATATGCGTTCAAGAATAATGAGTGAGGATAATTTAATGTGGATTTGATAAGATTTGGGTTTTGTTTGGATGCAAAACTAGAAATATGTAGTTAGGAGAGATCTCATATATGGAATCAAAGATTTTTTTTTTTTTCTGATTAGATACCTCATACTTAGCTGTCACAGCTTGTTCACTAAATAAATTAATTTATAGTGTTTTTCTTTACCTACGATTGTAGCGATGCTTGCTTACTTACTCACTAATTAATATGACGAATGGTTAAGTATAATAATTGCATTTGGTAAAAATTAGTTTATGCCCAACGAGTTCCGACTTCCTAATCTAATTATATTGTAATTCATAACGGTTTAAAAGTTTTTTTTATTAATGTCATTCCGGTGGGAATTTTTATCTTGCTATAATGCATCTATAATGAATATTGGAATCACTGAGAATAACATTAATAATTTTTTTTTGAAAAGTTGAAGATTAAAATAACAATGGTTAAAAAACTGCAAAAGTTAGCACATAAAACTAATATTCATCTAATTGCAACCATAAGATTTACAAGACCAATTTAACCTAACGAGAATTCCAAAATGCATATTCCAAAATTATAGTATATAATTTTTAAAAATTCTAATTTTTTGCATAAATGTTAATCATATTATATTATGAGATAATAAAATTTTATTTTATAATAAATATTATTAAAAAATATTAAAATTCTTAGTGACACACAGAAATTGTGGCACAGAGAATCCCATCCGCAACGACAAAGGGTGGGTGAAAATGTAAATTTATGCATCAATCGACAATTGAAGGAAAGCCCAATAAGCCCATTTCATAGGAAGCCCAGCCCATAGATTATCATACGGCCCGGGCCCGTAAGAAGTCGGCTTGAAACGGCGTCGTTTCAACCATTTTCATTCAGCCTCCAAATTAATTCACTGTTAACTCGGGTATTGAATGGCTGTGAGAAAGCCAGCAACTTAAGCTGCTCTAAGCAAAACCCAAAACCTCCACATATCCATTGAAATGAAGGTATGATTCTATCACTTCTCAAAAATTAGACGTAAAGACAGCATTTTTTTGGGGCTTATGTTGTTTGATCTTGATGGTTGGAAATTTTTTCTTGCTATTTTGTTCTGGGGTGAATCTAGTATGCCACAATTTTTGGTGGGATAGCTCAATCTTGAAGTTTTGCTCTAGTTCTTAGAGTTATCTGGGCTCAATATGCAAGCTCTAACAATTTGGCCTTCAACTAGTGAATCTTGGCACTCTTGTGTAGTATCCCAGTTGGATTTAGAGCTAGTTTCGTTTTGTAGTTCGGTTAAATGGGGAGGGAGGAGGAAAAGATTGGATTTTTGCAACGTTCATGGACGTAGTTCATTGAGATATTTGAAGGGTTGTAGAAACGGAGTGTGTCTTGCCGGTCAAAACTATGAGTTGAAATGCAAATTGCTTTATTTGGGCTCTGCAACTGCAAGCACGATTGGTGTGTTTTCTAAGCCTAAGAAGGGTTCTCTTGGGGCGGCTTTTGCTGTGTCGTGGGCGTTGGATGAGCCCACGGTTGGAGAGAGTGATACCGTAGAAGAGTTGGGCGACTTAGATGAGGTTTCGGGTGAGATAGATAGGGTTGAATGTGCTCGTGAAGAGCTGGATAAAGTTGAGGGGGGGAAGGATTGTGGGAATGGAATTGATGGTGCAATTAATCGTGGTGGTGATGATGGAGTTGGAGTTGGAGTTAGGAATGTGAGTAGCCAAAGGGTTGATGTTCGTGCACTAGCACGTAGATTGAGCTCGGCTCGAACTGCTGATGATGTGGAGGAAGTGCTGAAGGTGGAGAGGATCCTTCCCCTTCAAGTCTATTCTTCCGTGATTCGAGGTTTTGGGAAAGAGAAGAAGGTAGAAGCTGCATTGGCTCTCTTTGAGTGGCTCAAGAGAAAGAGTGAAGAGAGTGGTGGTTTGATCCAACCAAACCTTTTCATATACAACAGTCTGTTGGGAGCGTTGAAGGAAGGTGGGAAGTTCGAATTTGTTGAGGGTGTTATGAGTGATATGGCTGCGAAAGGGGTGCATCCGAATGTTGTGACGTACAACACTTTGATGGGGATTTACGCGGAACAAGGGAGGGAAAGAGAGGCCCTCCAAATTTATGAAGAGATGCCAAGTAAAGGTATATCACCATCTCCTGCATCCTTCTCTATAGTGTTGTTTACTTATCGTAAACTCGAAGATGGATTTGGATCTTTAGCGTTCTTTGTTGATATACGAAAGAAGTACCAAGAGGGTGAAATTGGGAGAGATGATAATGATGGTGATGAGGTTTGGGATTGGGATCTTGAGTTCTCGAAGCTAGAGAGCTTCGCCATTCGTATATGCTACCAAGTGATGCGGCGTTGGCTTGTGATGAGAGAGAATCGGAGCAATGAGGTGTTGAGACTGCTGAGGGAGATGGATGATGCTCGCTTGCAGCATGGCCGTGAAGAGCACGAGCGCCTCATATGGGCGTGTACACGAGAGGAGCATTGTGTCGTGGCTAAGGAGCTCTATACTCGGATAAGAGAGGTAGACACGGAGATGAGCTTATCCGTTTGCAACCACCTCATCTGGCTATTGGGGAAGGCGAAGAAGTGGTGGGCGGCTCTAGAGATCTACGAGGATATGTTAGATAAAGGGCCTAAACCAAATAACATGTCGTACGAGCTTATCATCTCACATTTCAACATATTGCTCTCTGCAGCTAGGAAAAAGGGGATTTGGAGATGGGGTGTGAGGTTGCTCAACAAAATGGAGGAGAAAGGGCTTAAACCGGGCAGTCGGGAGTGGAACTCGGTTCTTGTTGCTTGCTCGAAGGCCTCAGAAACCTCGGCCGCGATTGGGATATTCAAGAGGATGGTTGAGCAAGGCGAGAAGCCGACCATAGTCTCGTACGGAGCTCTGCTCAGCGCCCTCGAGAAAGGGAAGCTCTACGAGCAGGCCCTTCAGGTGTGGGAGCACATGATCAGGGTTGGGTTCGAGCCCAATCTGCATGCCTACACGATCATGGCCTCGATCTATGCCGGCCAAGGGGAGTTTGATCTCTTGGATTCCCTCATCAAGGAGATGGTTGCTGCTGGCGTTGCTCCGACGGTCATCACGTTCAACGCGGTCATAAGCTCGTGCGGCCGGAACAATCACGGGGGCGTGGCGTACGAGTGGTTCGAGCGTATGAAGCTTCACAACATCCCCCCCAACGAGGTCACGTACGAGATGATGATCGAAGCCCTCGCCCGAGACGGGAAGCCTAGGCTGGCCTATGAGCTGCACCTGAGGGCTCTGAACGAGGGTCTCGAGCTCTCGACCAAGGCCTACGATGCTGTCGTGCAGTCGGCACAGGTGTACGGGGCGACAATCGACGTGGCTGCGCTCGGGCCGAGGCCGCCGGAGAGGAAGAAGAAGGTGCAGATCAGGAAGGATTTGTCGGAGTTCTGCAAATTGGCTGATGTTCCTAGAAGAAGTAAACCTTTCATTAGGAAAGAAATTTATACATCAAAGGGTGAATAAGCTAAAGTGATTCATTGTTCATCTCATGTAAAATCTGTTGAAAAATTGGGACAATGCTGAAATGGAATGTGATGAGTGATCTTTCCAATTTCCCTTGTAAATATAAAGCATATTTTGGTCTGTGTATGAATTTTGAATTAGTTTTTTGTATAAAGATTGAATCTTTATTTATCATTTTTAAGTGGGTGTCTGTAAAAATATTTATTTTTATTGGTTTACTAGAGTATCGTACATAAAACCACCGACCCACTTCTTGTCACACAATTAATCAGTAAACTGATTATATTTATTAGAAAATTAAAGAGCTTTTGAACTTTATTACACTTGTCAAATCTATTCTTAGAAGTTGGTAAACTCTTTAAGTTAGATTCCTTTTGAGATTGCATTTTCTTTGTCTTCTTGTGGAGTTTGTTATTAGAAAACAAGAAGATTGCTAGTTGAAAGTTGATACATTAACATTGCATTGCAGAAGCATTCCAAAACTATTCCATTAACAAACAAGAATCCATAATTTTTTAACAATTTGAAACTCTTTAAGATTGGCTTGTTTTCCCTCGTTTTGCGAACCCCACTAGTCTTGTCTCCTAGTATTTGATGAAGTAAGAGATTCAGGTTGAGTGAAGAAAAAAGCTGTCTTTTTTTTATTATTTTCTACCTTTTTTTTGTTTTTCTTTTCTTGAGGGAGCCATTGGCAGAAATTTGAGCTAGAGAGGTTTTTGCTGATTGAGTTGAGAGATAGAATGGAAACTTCTAGAGGGTTGTGGGCTTCTTTGTGGAACTTCCTCTGTTTCTTGCCTTTCTTCATTGGCCTTCTCATTCTTGGTTCCATTAAAGGTTTGCACAAATTTTCCTCATCTTTTATTAATGTATTTTGTTTTCTTGTTGTTTTTCCTTTAGAACTTCAATTATTGCAATTGTGTTTCTTTTCTTCTGTTATCACATTTAGTAGTTTTCAAGTTACTGTTTGATTACAAGTGATGTTTTTCTTCGACTGTCTTAATCTCATATTGTATTATCAAATAATCAAGAATGTTTTAATTTTTAAATTTTCAGGTATCATTATGTTTCCAATAATACTTGTGATAGTGACAGTGGGGATTTCTGGGATAATACTACTTCTTTGGCCTATACACTGTTTCTACACATATTATTGCATTTTAAGGTTAGTTGTTGAGCCATTTTGTGACACTCATTTTTCACCACATTTCCTATTGTTGTTGAGATTATGCACTCATATTTCTTGAAATGCAGCACAAAACAATTTGGCCCAGCTTTGAAGCTCCTAATCTGCTTATGTTTAGCTCCTGTCTTGCTTTTATGGCCACCGGTCGGCATCGCCTGCAGCGTTCTATCCGGGGCAGCATACGGCCTCTTCGCCCCGATTCTTGCCACTTTCCGGGCAGTCGAAGAAGGGAAAACCAGCAAATTCTCTCACTGCTTTTGTGTATGCAAACTGTAATTGCTTGAGCTCAAGTCCTTCATTTTTTTTTCTATCTTTCTCTAATTAAAGATTTGGTTTGTGTTTCTCTCCCATTGCAGGATGGGACTTGGAGTGCTGTGGAGGGGAGTTTCACTATGATTAGGGATTTCGCAGATGTTTGCTACCATTCCTACTTCTCGATCATGGATGATCTACGCCATCACGAGGGGAAACGCTATGAAATCCGGTGTGTTTCCCCTCGTGTTTCTGTTTATTAGGCCGTCTGGGGGCTCATAGGTCTCTCATAGGTCTCACGTTACGTCAATTTTTGTGCAGGTTGCTGCACGTGCCTCTGGCTCTTGTTGCTGGAGTTCTTGGCGTGGTGGTGGACCTGCCTCTGATCTCGGCTCTCGCCTTGTGCAAGAGCCCGTACATGCTCGTGAAGGGGTGGCACCGCTTGTTGCAAGACTGCGTTGGCCGTGAAGGGCCTTTCTTGGAGACCATATGTGTGCCCTTTGCCGGGCTTGCGATCTTGCTCTGGCCGTTGGTCGTGGTTGCAGCTGTTGTCTGCTCCATCGTCTCGACTGTCTTCTTGGGCGCTTATGCAGCTGTTGTCGTGTATCAGGAGAGCTCAATCTGGTTTGGACTGTGCTACATTGTTGCCTCGGTGTCTATCTACGACGAATACAGCAACGACGTTCTTGACATGCCCGAAGGGTCGTGCTTCCCCAGGTTGTACTCTCTGCTTCCCGTGCTACGTGTTGTTTTTCACATTTAACTCATTTCTCGACATTTTTCACAGACCGCGTTACAGAGAGAAGGCCTCTCCGCTGCCAGCTTCTCTCTCGAGTCGAACCTCTTTGAAAAACCCGCCTTCTACTAGGCCATCCAGGAGCTCCCAGATGCTCGAGTTGAAGCCTCTCGAGGTACGAAATACGTCTTTGAGACTTTGTCTCGTCTGCTACTAATAAGTTTTTCACCGATTCTTGTGTATGTAGCTAGCTGATGCCTTGTTCAAGGAGTGTCGACGTTTGGGCGAGGTTTTGGTCTCCGAGGGCACGATAAAGCTGACCGATATCGAAGAGGCCAAGAACCGGAGAGACCGTGGGCGGATGCTTACCGTTGGATTGCCTGCTTACTGCATTCTTCAAGCACTTCTAAGATCAGCTAGGGCTGATTCTTGTGGAATTTTGCTGAGTAAGTTAATAAAAAAGATGTCAATTTTCGATCGTTTTTAGTGATTTTGTCGTATATTAGAGAAACGTGAAAGAAAAGATCGTTGATACAGGTGACGATGTGGAAATCACGCCTTCGAATAGGCCGAAAGATATGTTCTATGAGTGGTTTCTCAACCCTTTGCTGATCATCAAAGAGCAGATTAAAGCTGTTAGCCTCTCCGAGATGGAAGAGCAGTATTTAGACAAGTTAGTGCTGTTTAGCGGCGACGCCGCGAGATTGAAGAGCTCCCACGTCGGGCCGGAGCCCGAGTCGGAAGTTAAACGGGCCGAGCTCGAGGCGCTAGGGCGAAGGCTTATTGGGATCACTAAGTCGATATCGAGATACCCTACGTTCAGACGCCGGTTCGATCAGAGCATGAAGGCTGTCTTGGCACAGCTCGGTAAGAAATCCGGAGGCGGAGAGACTCGCTCGCTGAGGAGATCGTCGAGCATGTTCACACGTATTTTCACGCGGAAACGAAGAGCGGACGGCCGGGGATCCAGTCAAGAAGATCCGACGGTGTAGAAATGAACCGACTCTTGGTTCTTGATTTGTTCCTCATTTAATCACAAACGGTTTCGATTGAATCATAAGCTCCGTCCCGTCTCGTATTTCATTTTATCAGTACATGTTATGCGCTACGATCCACAAGCAAATAGCAAATGGTGAAAAGAAAATTCAAGAAAATTGAGAAAATACATGAAAGTTGTAAACAAGGAAAGTTACACTAGTTTTGAATATTAAGTTACACAAAATAACTAATATGTTTGATGACAACATTCTTGGTTGATGAGAGTGGAAATCAAAGAATGAAAGATAGAGATAGTGAATTGAGTGTAAGTTGGATGGATTCTACTCCTTCTTCCTCGAATCCTTGAGCTGTCCTCGTTTTCGAATGGCGAGGCAGAACTTGAAACGCCACGCATCAATGGCGGACTCGGGTATAGAATTCGCCAAGGCCCAGAGGAGGGTGTGGGGCCAGTAAGGAGTGCAACGGGGCTCATAGCCTATCCAACGCAGAGCTGCACGAGCGTACCCGTCTGCTGATGGAACGAAGAAGGACGACCTTTTGATCGATGCCATCTTCGTGGCAACGTACAGCGGTACCTGCCAGCAGCAACATATCAGATCTTGCCCTTGCGAATGAAATGAAACGACAGAAGAAACGATGTTTTCTTTTTTCGTCTCGTGAGATTTGTTCATGCTATAACTCGAAAGGGCAACTTCACAGCGACTCATGTCGATTGGAGCTTGAAATTTGTTGATTTCATCAGACAAACGGGACTTATAAACAGAGCTAAAACCTAAATGTGAGTCCCATTTCTTGAAATTAAAAGGCTATATGCTCACAACAGATGAATATGAGTGATGCACAAGAACGTAAACGAGGATATGTTGAAGGTAGACGAGAGCGGACATACCTGGCACTGCACATCGATCCCGCTCTTCCTGTACTCCACGTAAAGGCATCTCGAGAACTGATCGATGTACCTGAAAAGAAAAAAGACATCGACTCAATACTAGTTGTTCGAACGAAACAAATCCATTCCCTCCTATAATATCACTAAAAATTACATCAAGTAAGGAAATGGACAAAACCTTCTAGCTACCTTAGAAATGATATCAATTCTCCGTTAAAACACTAATACTAATGCAAAAGCATCAGCAGATAATATTATCATTTTCGGATTCCAAAACCACGAGAATCTCGCCCTCTATGAAACCGATGTGAAACCACAATCTAAAACAGGCACAAAAAGTAACCACTTTCTACATCCACCAACTTCTGCAAAACTCAATTCCAGCATCGAGCAAGAACGAAAACGACATAAATCAAAAACCACCAAACTTACGACAATTCGTTAGTTTCCAAATACACCATTCAGAAAGCTCCGATCTTAACTCCAACGAACGAGCCAACTGATCAAACCTCACTAAGATCATACGACTAAGATCAAACAATAGAACCAGATTCTAAAAATAGGCACAAAAAGCAACACTTTTCACACGCACCTATCCACTTCTACTATACCAAAATTAAGAATTAACTTATACTAACAAAAGAGACAGATCAAAACTAGCAAACCAGCTGCAACCAAACCACCCCATTTAATGAGTTTCAATCTTCCCACAAAGAGGCATAAACTCAACCATCAACAAGATCAGCTAATTCAAGATTTGGCACACAAACAAACCATTTTCTTCTTATCAACAAATCAAACCTCGCGAAGATGAGCTAAACATCAAACACTAATTCAAACTCAAAGCAATCAATCCACATAACAAAAACAGATCAAAACTACCAAACCAGCTGCAACTCGGTCTCAAATTCATCAATCCAAACCACCCCATTCAATGAGCTTTAATCTTCCCACAAGGAGGCATAAAATCAACCATCAACAAGATCAGCTAATTCAAGATTTGGCAAACAAACACACCATTTTCTTCTTATCAAGCTAGAGAGAGGGAGAGAGAGAGCAACAAATCAAACATACTTGCAAAGTAAAAAGGGGCAAAATAAAAGAGAAATCTTTCAAGACAAAAAAAGGGGGAAAAAGGACTCACGCTTTAGTAGCAGCATAAACAGAGTAAAGCGGATCGGAAGGAATAACAATGGCGGCGCCGGAGCCAATATTGACAATCGCGCCTCTCTTCCTCTCCACCATCCCAGGCAACACAGCCTGAGTCACCTTCGTCGTCCCCACCACATTAACCCTAATCAAATCATTCAGCAGCTTCTCATCCACCTCGTGGAAGAATCGCGCGTACGGATACGACACCCCAACATTGTTAATCAGCAATCCGACATCCAAGCCCTCGATCGCCGCCTTAATCCTCGCGACGCCGTCGTCCAAGTCGCCGGAGAAGTCGACCACCACCGTCTTGATCTGAATCGATCCCGATTTGGAATTGATGGCGGCGGAGACCTCCTCGAGCTTGCTAGGGCTCCGGCCGACGAGGACCAAGTTGAGCCCCTTCTTGGCGAGCTGGAATGCGAAGGATTTGCCGATGCCGTCGGTGGGGCCGGTGATTACGGCCCAGGAGCCGTATTTCTTGAGGTTTTTGGCGGGGCGGAGGAAATTGACGTAGGCCCAGGTGAGGATGGAGAGGGAGAGCTTGAGGAGGGAGAAGGAGCCGACGGAGAAGAGAAGGAGGAGCCATGTGGGCTGGGATTTGAGCTGCTCGAAGATGCAGTCAGCCATGGCTGTTGAGCGATGATTCTGAGGTGAGGTGATGAATGGGGGTTTTGAAATGGGATTTATATATAATAATACTAATAATGTGATTTTATTTAAATGTATTGTTGTGTGAATTTAATAAATTAATTTGCACTTTTTTGTTTTAGGTCAATTGTAGTAAAACCCTCTTTAATTCAATTTTAATGGAAGTTGGTAGATCCTATTTATAAAACCTCAACAATAACCATATTTGAAAGAAAAATAAGAAAGTGATTCTTGTCATAAAATAATCCACAATTCCACATATTTCAAATGCATAAAAGAGAAGAGAGGAATACACAATCAAAACAAAAAAACGGTTTTTATATATTCTTCAACTATTCAGTCGTGTTGTGTATATAATATGGACTCGCTCAATATATATATAATATATATACACTATTAGAATATATAAAGAGAAAATCTAATTAATAATATTCACAATAATATTATTTATTCGCAATTCTCTATTTGATTTAAAATGCCTTTTTTAAGAAGAAGGAAGATCTTATTTATTCCATAAAATCAGGATTTGCAATATTTTACAAGTAAGAAGGTAAACATCGTCTAACAATGTACATAATAAACTTTGTAAAATTAGAAAACGATTTATACATATGACAAACACCAATGAGAAGATTCGACTGCACAACTTTCAAATCCTCGTGACCGTTTGACATTTTAAAAAATAGTTTATTTTGAAATAGTACAAATTATGCACTAAAATAGACAAATGTGAGTCCTTTTTTTATTCTACTCTTTATTTACTTAAAATGTTGCACTGTAAGTTTTTTATTATGTAAAATCATAGTAGACTTGAATTTAATTGGCTACTATACCATTAGACCATTAGACCAATATATACATTCACAATATGTTGTAGGATAATTAGTGTTGCATAATGCGTAGGATTTGCTTTTATCAGTACGATAATAATCAATATTTTAATATAGATAGACTTGATGACGTAGTGGCACATCTGAATATAAATGCTGTATTTATAAGTCATGTTTAATTAAGCTACAAAACTTGATTATATGAAATTAGATAGGCCGCCTTCTTAATTAAATTCATAAGGGGGGAAAAACTTTATCGTTTAAATTTTGTATATATATATATATATATATATATAAGTAGAT